>JAQZBX010001039.1:36776-90632 GCA_029593785.1 Cabassous unicinctus | reverse complement strand
TATTTTTACAGAATAATGCTGGCTTTTTTTTTTTTTTTTTGGTTATCATAAACATATCACCATACCTTTAAAAGTTTTTTTCAAATTATTTGCATCATTTTATATCACTTAAACTACCAAATCATTTGATGAGGTATTTCTTTGGGGAATAAGTACAAGGATAAATCTGTTAGAATAGAACTCATGAATCCTCAACTACCCACCCAGTACCCCAGTACCTATCAGTGTAGTAGCAAGAAAATGAGCACATTCAAGTTTATTAGTTTGATCGGCTATCAGCAGAAGACTTTAGTTTAAATTATTTTCAGGTTGTGGTTGACTTAAATGACATAAAAGAAAGAACTATTGCATCTTTGAAAGTTAGCTAAGTGTGCCCAAGAGTCTTGGTGCACTCAGTAGCTTAACTTCTAACCCTGTCTCTTGTTAAAATTTAAGTGGCATAGTCTGAAGCTGGTGGAGCAGAGATTGCTCTTTTCCTTGATGAATTGTGAACATTTCTCTGATAAATTAGTGCATCACAGAATCACATTAGAAACCTTGTGCTTGATGTCCCTATGTTTTCAATGAAAACATTTCCCTTTTATTGATGTTTGTTCTTATTGACCCTTTGAGGTCAGAAGACAGAGTTTCTTTATTAAATCTGTAAATCAGGGGATTTAATTGGCTCTAGAAACTTCTGAGTGGTCTTAGCCTATTCCAGCCCCAAACTGGTTTCCGACCAACCACTGTGAAATCTGCTTTGCCAAGAAGGTAGGGGGTGAGAGATTAAAACAGGCTCTGTGTAAGTAGTCAGTTGCTCATTGCCTTCAAAGCACTGATTTTCTTGGTGTAGGCAAAATGCCAAAATCAATGTTATACCTATACCTACTCACATAAAGAAATAGTTGAGCATTTTAAAAACTGTATGGTTATTGCTTTTTTTCTGAAAAGTCATCAGACATTTAAAGTAAAATATAATTTGGGTTTTTATAGAGGAACTTATTTTTATATTCTCCATGTTAGAAAATAATTAGATGATTGTTGACATTAACAACTATGCTCAGATCAATGATACTGTAGAAACAATAAAAACAGACTTTCATAATGAGAGCAAATAGCCTGGAGTCTATGAGAATTTGCTAGGTATTCTTTTAGGGTGGCACCATTGCTAATTAAGACCAGAGAATCAACACCAAAATTGTTCGTGAAGCATAAATACTGATTTGCAGAGCCAACCTTAAGGGTCATTCCAATTTCTAAACTATCTTTATTGGAATTCGACTTTTTAAAAAAATGTCGCCAGAGCTGCATAACCTCATTCATTTTCATTTCCTTTCACCTCTCTTTCATTGGGCTCTCTCCATTTTCTGTTCTTGTGCTTGACATCGTTATTACTCGGTATGGAACACAGAGAAGTGAAGGAAGCAAGTTGTTCAGAAACCATGCCTGTGGCAAGTGTTTCTAGAATGAAGAATGTAGCCTCATTTATCATCATCATTAGCACTAAAAAGCTATAGGTCAGAGTGTCTTGGGTCCCCTGTGTTTCAGCATTGTCTACTAAACTGGGGCTAATTAAAATGTCTCTTTTAAAAGTTCTTCTCTTAAATATACATACACACATATAGTTTTGCTCTACTCTTCTTTAGAGGAGTCTTTATTCCATTTCTTGTAGGGAAGAAAGGTAAATTACAATGAATTTCTCAAAAGATTTTTAATGTAGCTGACATATGTAGGGCATGATTTCATTTTTCTAGACTAGACAAGGAAGAGGACCATCTGGAGAATTGCAACTTTAGCACATGTAGATGGTTCTACTCTATTTAAACATTATATATTTTAATGATTACCTCTTTTTCTCTTGATATTTTAAAATAGCAAACTTAGATTCATTCTGTATTTCCATCCTACCAAAGAAGATAGTTTACTGTCTAGTGGTTCTGAAGCTGGTGCACATAAATATTACCTATGAAGCTCCCATCCCCAGAGGTTTTGATTCGGTAGGACCATCATGAGAATCAGAAATCTATGTTTTTTTGAGGTACCGTGGAGCAGGGGACTGTACCCAGGACCTCATATGTGGGAAGCCAGCGCTCAACCAGTGAGCCACATTGGCTTCCCTGAGTTGGTTTTCTTATTTGTTTTGCTTTGTGCCTGTTTTTGTTTTTTCAGGAGGAACGGGAAACCAAAACCAGAATTTCCCATATGGGTGGCGTGTGCTCTACCACTTGAGCCACATGCGCTCCCCCTCAGATAAATTTTGAAAACCGGTGCTTTGTACCATCACTGTAGAGTGTTATGGGCGTGAGGAAGGACTGTTATGTAACTGCACAGGAGGGGAATCTACATTGAGAAGGTAGTAGTAAGAGCATTCGAGCTGAGTCCAGAAGGTTGAGTAGGAGATATCTAGTTAGGCAGTAAGGAGTTGGCAGGGGTGAAAAGTTGAGGACATTTTAGGTAGAAGTATATTCAAGTGCTAAAGCATATAGAGTCTGGAGAGAAAATGATCCTTTCTAGGGCCCACAAAGAAATCTATCCGGATGGAAAATGGAGCATGAATGGTTGAAGAATGATATAAAGATGAGGTTGGAGAAGTGAGCTGAAATCAAAGTACGGAGTCTGCGGCCGTGTTAAGGATTCAGGGCACCATATGCTGGCCTTCACCAGAATTCCTGTGAGCTGTGTGCGACAGCCTCTATTCCTGTTCTCTTCATGTTCTTGGGCTCCGTATAAACATGGGTCTATCATCATCTTAGGAAGACAGCTGCTTTCTGTGTAATTATCATTTCCGCTGCAGCTACCGAAATAACAGAGCATGATGCAACGTGCAAGAAGAATGGCTTTTTGCATATATTTTATTTGAAGCTAGCTTCTGCCTAATATTTCAAACTGGTCTCTTCGTTGACTTTGTCTCATATGTATCAGTAAGAGGACAGTAGCACTATGGTAAAACAAGGAAAAATGATCTAAAATATATCGTTTAGGTTCTGTGACCTCGTTTTTTTAAGTGGATTTCTTTTCTAGTCAGTAACTGGAGGTAAACCTTGCATTTTTTTGCCATTTATTTTAAATCAGATTGGAATCCCTTGAGCTAATATTTGGTTTCTAGTTATGCTTACATGAATAAGATAAGAAATATGCTAATTATGAGACTAAAAATCTCATCAAGGTGGATACAAAGTTGATCAGAAACATTAAAACAATGGAATTTTATTTTGATAAATAAATGAAATTTAAAAGATAAATATTTCCCCAAGTTTCACATTAATATTCGGACTGAAGAAATCTCATGTGCATGTCTTTTTAACATTAGTTTTTCATCAAGTGTACCATACTTGTTTTTCCTTCTAGGTGGTTATAAGGTTATAAGGTTACATGGTGTATGTTTCAATGTGTACTTATGTGTCAGGAATTGCCAGTCAAGAAATGGCAAGAAAGCCTGCACAGAAATGTAAGAAATCAGCTAACTTGAGCCTAAATTGGATGCGATGACTCTGCTACTGAGAATGTGGCTTCTTTGGCATCACTCCGATGCACATCAGTGTCTAAACACCTTTAAATGGAAAGCTTAGAGCCTGCCAGTAATAAACTTTTTTCCTCTTCTTTTTCTCCATTTAACTTTGAAAGTGGGAGGATTTGATTTTTTTTTTTTTTTTTTTTTTGATCTGCCAAATAGTTGTCAACTCAGAACAACTCCATTTTATTTCCTTTTCTTTGAATTCTTGATGTGGACTAAGACCTGAACAAGAAAACAGCTACGACTCTACACAAATATTGGGACAAGAAAAAGCTTTTACTCTATGAGTACACTTGATATAATGCAGACCCAATCTGTAGTTTATGTAATTGGATGGCAAACGTTTTTTTTTTTTTTTTTTTTAAAGAATCACTATTACTTAAAAGGAAGATGCAAAGTGCCCCTTCAAATATAAATCAATTCCTTGAGATAGTCTATAAAGACAGTTCAGACCTGTCACCTAAATGCTACTTTTAATGTGCCATGTAGTGAACTAGAAGAGGCCTTGATTAGCAAATTTACTTTCTTTTGGTCTACTGAGTAGTAAAAGACTTGTTTGGGGTGGGTTCTGCTTTCTCAAATTTCCCTCCTTAAACAAACAGAGCAAGGGGGGAAAGCTTTTAGATGTATAACACGAAGCCATTACAAGAAGCTGAAAGTCAACCCATGAAAGAAAGGAGCTGTTGAGAGGGTTTCCATCTAAAGATCTGGGTGGTGCTGGAAACAGAATGGTAGATAATAGACTCCTAGTGACAGGGCTGTCAGGAGACAGAAAACTGTAGCAGCTTTGTGGGAAAATAGAATTGCTGGGTTTGCCCACTTGACCTTTACTCTGAATGGATGGGCTTAAGAAGATCACAAAGGGCTTTGCAAAAAAAGTGGTCAGCTCAATTCTTTTGGTGCCTGAAACTCTTTTTTTTACTCTGTTGAGTTTTAAGTTTGTTTCTTAGTGTCCTTAAAGGGATTCCATGAAATCCCTATTAGCATACCATAGGGCATGTGTTTTAAATGAAGGTATTGCTCACTATATGGCCATCACAGCAGTAGGGATACTGAGTTCGTTTATTAGGAAGGATTATTGAATCGGGACTCCAGCATGGCTACACTCTCCACATCATTACTCCTATCAAAGGCATTCATCTATGTTTCTGGGATATTGCAGAATCTTATTTAAATGAAAAACAAAATCACCATTTGAAGGCACAGTGTATATCAAATGCATTTATACAGCTATGCAGATGAGAGGATTAAGGATTCATTTTCAGCATTTTTGGAAAACAAGGTTTGGCAATAAGCACTCAGGTGAAAAAGATCTGGGAGATCTGAGGTAAGTACAAGTTCAGATGTGCCACAGTTACGATGAGGTGGCCAACAACACAATTTAATCTTGCTGCATTTGTAGAATTATGGTTTCCTGCTCTAGGATGCTTAGAGCACAACATACATCTGAAAAATCGTGTCCAGTTGTCAGCATGACACATTAGGGGAAAAAATAGCAAATTTGAGAACATGCAGAGGAGAATAATTTTCAAACTCCTTTAAAAAAAGAACCCTTGAAAGAATTGATCATATTTGACATTGAGATAAAAAGACTGGGGGTTTGGCTGGAAGAGAAATGGTAGCCATGATAACAGATTTCAAATATCTGAAGGATTATTATGTAGAAAAATATCATTTTTCAGGTTTCCAAAAATTTCCTCAATTCATACACTAGAATAAACAACAGTGGACTAAAGAGAGAGATGCAGAAAAATATTTTTAAAGAAACAAACGATTACAGAAGAAAATAAAGGCAAATATTACATTTCTTTTGGAGTTGAAAGGATATTTTAAAGAAGATATAAAAAAAAAAGAAAACCTTGAGAATTAAGAGTAGGACTACCTGACTTACTCAAAATTAAGAAATTTTTTCTTAAAATTAAGAAAAAATAAAATTAATGTACAAAAGCTGAAGAAATTCTAAATATCATATTCACCAATATAGTTCATGGCATGGGTAAATGTTGACAATGTAATGTTTAGTATAGAGCACAAAATTAAAACTTTACTTATATTTATGAGTATGATTTTTAAAGTTGAAATATATGTATAAAAATAATAAATCCTCTTTGAGGGATTTCTTTCAGTAGCTGAATTATAGGTTTTAAAAATTTATTTCCATTATTTCTATAATTTTCAAAACTTTATTTGATGATCTTATTTTCTTTTACGTTTAGAAGAAAGTTATATTATAAATAAGTCTAAAAATAAAGAAGGGAGTCAATGTTCAGACCTTGTGGGTATCTAGAGTTAATGTTAAGTAATATGAAATACAAAAGGTTGCATTTCTAACAATAAAACAATTTTTAAAAATTTTAACAATGTCTCGCGAACAATGGCCTGCCCCTAATTGGAAGAATTTATATAGAAAAATGACTGTAAATCAGAAATATTTTAAAATAGATTTCCTCAGTGGAGAGAGGGTGCCTGGATTTTATGATCTTGAATGCCCTTTCAGTGCTGAACTTCTGGAAAATTGAAGGAAAGAAAAAAAAGGCAATGTAAAATTTGCAAGATTTTATAAGTTGGAGCTGAAATATGACAGGGATCACTTTTAAAATAGGAAAATTGAAGTCCAGAGGGTCCTATAATGGGTAAATATCTCCTCTGACTCTGGAACTCAACTTTCTTGAATCCTACTCCAGTTCTTTCTCCTCCTATCGAGAGAGAATAGGTTGGTGGTTAAAAGTCCCTCAGGTTGAATCCAAATTCAATCACTTATTAGTTTCTCAACTTCTCTGTGTCTCAATTTCCTCTTCTGTAAAAGGATTATTATACTTACCTTGTAAGGTCTTGAAAGGATTGAGCATATATATATATACATAACCAAGCACAGTTTTTGTCATGAAAGGAATCAATAAGCATTAGCTATTTTTAATATATTAAATAAATATTTATTTAATTAAATAAATATATAGGTGATATGTTTGGTATTTCTCCTATGGCTTCTACCGATTGCTATGTTTATGTGTGGGGTGGGTAGGATGGGGGAGGAATATCAAGGGCTATTCAAATTTATGTAATTTTTTTTTTTTTTTTTACTTTTTAAAATTTTATTGAAGTATATCATTCATACATGAATATTCATAAACAATAAGTGTATAGTAAAAGCTGTGAACTTGCAAAAGAAACATGCATAACATCATATAGGGGTCCCATATCCCATACATCAACCCAACATCAATACCTTGCAATGTTGTGAAACATTTGTTACAAACTATGCAAGAGTATTGTTAAAATATTACTACTAACTATAGTCCATATCTTACATGATTGTTTTCTGAGTTCACAAATTTATGTATTTATTTTAATGATATCCTAGTACCTTTAGAGGTCCCTTACTAGATTTCTCATTCCTCAATGTTATATACTAAGAATTTCATGAGTCAGAGAGAGGAAAAAATAGAGCCCTTTAAAATTTTCCCCTGATTTAAAAGGCAACTGCTTTTTACATGTGAATTAATTCTGGCACTTTTATTTAGTATTCATTGTTTGTGGAAACTAATTAATTTTGTACTACAGTTATTCAATTTAAGATCTTTAGGTTGGACCATGAACATATTTCTATTGATTTTCAAAACAATAATAACTATACTATAATATTTGTTTCACTGTTGTTTGTGACTTCAACTCCTGAAGATTATAGATGTGTTAGAGAATATTTATTTAATGTTTATTACAGCCTGGCTCATAATCACACATTACAAATGCTCTCATGTACAAGTATCTCTTTCTTATGCAAGCAGGTCTTTTATCCCAGGAATGGGCAAAAATGAAGTCTATACTTCTTGATGGAAAAGACTGAGATTCTTTATGCCTTTTGAAGTCTACTCTTACTCTTAATTTTAAAGGACATTTCTCCCCCATTGCTTTTTTAAATATCTTTGTGTGTGTGTGTGAGATTCTTCTTTTCTTCCCCAATTTCTGAACAGATTTTAGATATTGATGTCTAAGACTTTTAAAAAAAATTCTCAAAATCCATTTGTTTAAATGGAAAAGGAAAACATAAAAACATTCTTTTTTGTCTTCAAAGATATTTTATTATGTAAGCTTTTTTTAGATCTTGTAGTAGTCCAAAGATAGAATACATTACATGCAAATTCATAAACTCTTAATTCCATGGTGTTACAGTTCTTTAAATTGGTAACACACACCTGCATTGGGAAAGGTGAGCTGAGAGCAGGCATCTTGCTTTCTCTCTTGTCATAGTGAAACAGTCCCTCGGATGAGCTACCAATGAGCACAGGCAGAGATGGCACCAGGAAACTCATGTATTCTGGGGAGCAGGGTCAAATCACTGTTGTCTTTATTGTCACAGAGGTTAAAAATGTGCTTTTGAAATCCTGCCAAGATACTCACGTGATTTTCAGCTCGAGAAATTCTCTTTGGTGGAATGGCCTGCCAAGGGATCTGTCTGTGTTAGTGAAGATATTCCCAGAGGGGAGGGAATGCAGTCTCATTATTGAGCAGAGGCTACTACTAGTTTATATGTATCTATAATAATGTGGTTCTTGAGGTTTTAAAAATCAATACATTGCAAACTGTGAAATTTTGGATTATATTTTTATATTATGTACACTATGCTTTTACTTATCTTTGGGATTTTTTTAAAGAATTAATTCTAATCTCAGTGACCTTGTCAGCCCTCATCTCCCTCTCCCCCACTGGAAGCAGAAGCACACCTAGCCACACACACACATATGTGCAAACACTGATACAAATACAGTAGAATTACCCACTGGTGGCCATATCTACAAAACTAATTAAAAGAGAATAGCACATTAACATAAACATTAACGTTGTGAAGCCAAACTTCATTCTCTCAAGAGTATTCTCTCCCTGAAATACAAGGATTTTATCTTTGGCACAGTAGGTCTGAATTAATTGAGATGTTATAAAAAAGGAAGCCAGTTAAGAGGGTTAGCAGAGAGGGTGTTGTTGCAAAATTGTCAATTTGCAGGCTGACATTCTTTAGTAAAAACACAGCCCCTGGTTGCAGATTGGGAGGTGGGGGAGAAAACACAGAGAAAAGAATGTCTCTAAGAGTATTAAAAAAGCAAGACCCTAATTGAAATGGGAAGCACTCTCATTTTAGAAAATGTTTTCTTAACAGATTGCTCTAGCCCTCTGCCTCAAGGTTTTTTGATTAAATTAATGATGGTAGTGATAAGCTCCATTAGTGTTGCTGTTTCCAGAGGGAAATTTTGTTCAGCCTCCCCTCTTCCACCCTTCCCCAAATCTCAGGTATGAGGATAGAATTGCTAATTGAGGCCAGAACAAGCCCAGAAGATGAACTTATCATTACTATGCAAATGCAGACAATCCAGAAAATTAATATTTCATGTATGCCTACCTAAACGAGTAATGTTTCCATTATGGGCTTCTTGTCACTCAGCTGGGAAGCTGTTGCTGCAGCTTGTTGTCATCAGGGAGGTCTTGAACTTCTCTTTTTTTGTTTCATGTTGCCTGCTGTCTTGGGACCAGTCAGCACATCTGACACGTCGTGCTCAGTTGGTTCTCGCTGTTACCACAGATCTTTTACTAGTGCAAATAGACAAACTTGTTAGGAAGCATAGAGCATTATCAACTTTATTTCCTGTCTTGGTTGTAAAGTATTGGAGGTAGAAAACAGCCAAGTCTAGGATAATAAAAAAGGGGAGAAGTATTTCAGTAAATCGAAGCATAGAATCCATAAAAGCAGACATGATAGGAACTCTTCCATGCAGCGTAATTAGCTTACTGAGAGCTTTGGAAAGCACAATAAAAAGAGTGCTGCTTTTGGGCCTGAAATAGTTACATTAAATTATTCATAAACATTTGTTTGCCAACCACCATTACATGTCATAGTCTGATGAAAACTATTGTGTTAACAATTAACATTGTATATGTTTGTGTGTGTGTGAAATAGAAAGAGAGTGTATTGTAGAAGCTAGAGGGAAGTAATTTTAACTCTAATTCTTCTTTTGGATCAAATATCAATTAATAGATCTGCTACTTAAGAGCAGAAACCAAAAGAGCATCTTTTGTATCTACCACAGTGCCTGAAGTAATACAAAGCATTAAAATAGATCTTCAATAACTATGTGGAGTGTAATTTATTTTTTGCTTTCCTGACCCTGTAGAAAAATAGATGTAATAAAGGAATGGAGGATAGAAATGAAGGACAGAGAATGGTGGACTTGTTGGGGGTCACCACTATTTGCATGGCCTTGATTCAGATATTATTCTACACAACTTATTAGGTCTTTCTTTATCTTTATGACGAATGAACTGCAGTTATAAAGTGATATTCTGTAATGAAGAGTCTTTTAGGATAACCAGAGTCAGAAAAGTATGTTTCAACAACATGGGATGGAAATGATTCTGCTGGAAAGTTTTGAGGATGCAGTTATTTGTTTTGACATAAATGAATGGGGAAGGAATTTTAGGTGAGAAATACATGCCTGATGATTGGAAGGGAGAAAAGTGTTGCTTATATTTGCCCAGATGAAGTCAAAAATCCAAGCTAAGGCATTATAGGGATTGAGCACAGTTGGGACTCTCAGAAAACTGCCCGAAGTCACCACATGATAGTTGGTACCTGGATTTAAATCCCAGGAAGGCTTGGCTCCAGGATTTCTAATCTCAACTGTTATATTCTGTGATTTTACAGAATTTGATCAAAGAAGCTTTTTCCCTTCTTCACTGGAGCATTCTCTTCACTTAATCTCTTTTAAAAATACAACCTGATTATTTATATTTCCCTTTTCTGGCCCTTTCTCTGAATCCCATGTACCTTTTCCATGTTACCCAGAATGACAGAGTATTTAGCTGGAGATGCCTCTTGTGAATGGTAAGAGAATGTTTTCTACAGTGTTTACAACCTTTGTGTTGAAGCCCAATGTTTTGTTGAACTTCTTAATTACAGCTTATTTTACTAAAATCTGAAAAAGAACACTATTTAAAGGAAAGAAAAACAAAATGAATAAATGAGTTTAGATCAATTAATAACTCTAGCAAAATATTATATATATTTCAGCATATGCCCCAATGAAAACTAATTGCATAAAATTTTATTGGGAAATATTCATTAATCCTCTTTTTAAAATGAGAGTGTACAAGCTCTAGTAGCTAGAATAAATTAAACTTGTCAAATCGTTAAACTTATGAAAATAGTGATTTTCTTTTTTCTTTCTCTCTCTCTCTCTTTCTTTTTTTTTGAGTTATGTGGTTATGTGTCCCCATTGATGGAGATATATCTGACATTCTCAAAGAAATTGCTTGCAAAGTAGACTAAACTTTCCTGGATTCTATCTCACACATCTCCAATGAATGTAATAACAAAGGATAACTGGAATTGCAGCCTATAGATACTTTGTACTTATTCATTGAGTTTTCATCATATTTTGGAGAGTATAGATTTGTAGTACTTGCCAATAAAATTCATTATCTAAACTGTTTCATCTTTACTCAGAATAGCAAGGGTAGAATAAATGAACACATACTAAATGCATATTAATGCTTTGTTTTCATATCGGATTATTGATATTTTATATTTGGGACCGCTCAAGGGGAAAGGCTGAAAATATCATTTCTGCATGGGAAAAGATATGCCATCTATAATATTAAAATATTGTTTTGCTTATGAGGTCCTTCTTATTTCTAAGGTCTTGTGAACAAGATCCATGCTATGCACATTCCTGTAAGAACATTTGAACTATTCTAAGCTTATATCTTAAAGTTAATTTCTGGAGAGCAAAGATCCTTTGCTTCAGGTATTTTATATCATCCATTTATACAGTATAGCATCAAGAGTAGTTGGTACTTTATAAATGCTGAACATGAAACAGAAAAGTACCACTTTAGGAATGAATTCCCTGGGTACAGATCTCTGGAAGAAGAAAGTTTGAGGTCATGTAGTGTGGAGAGGTGGTGACTGCATTACTACATTACAGCAACACTTCTGCCTTATGTACAGTGATGCTCAATAAATATCCGTTTACTTTAATTGAGTGGGCATAAAGAGCATTTACCCGAAATCCTTTACTGGCAGCCAGCTGCATTAGGCTGCTGAGAACCACAGCATATTCTCCCTGGAGTTGAAGAGAACAAAACCTTTTTTTTTAGTGTCCAATTTTTGCTTGAAGGGGAGTCACAGCTGTAAGATCAATTATAATTCTTTCTGATCACTAGTAAAATGGCATAATAGAAAACAAATTCACATTGTCATAAAAGACCTATGGGGAAAAATGAAATAGAGTGAAACACTAGGTGTTCAGACAATTATAGAGAATTCCTAATGGTTTTCCTCTACTTAAGAAATTAGGAATTACCTTGCCGTCTTAATTTCTGTGTTATATAATTGGGTTACCTTGAAGGGGATATTTATAAACCAACCAGAGAACCACCCAAATATAGTTTTTCTCTATCTTCATCAATCATTTACCCAAATTTGGTATCTTAATGTTTCAACTGTTGAAGTATTGACTTTAAGTAATCTAAGGATGTCTTCTTCATTTTTGTTTTTCTTATCTCAATTCCAAATATTTCTCTATGGGAAAAATGTAAGGGATACAAAAATATATAAATTATTTTGTCTCACCTAATGAGTTGGATATTCCAGAAGCAGACTAAAGGCAATGATCCAGAGAGTGAGCAGAAAAAACATTCTGAAATCATGGCAGGGCATGGGGTAGCCCAGAGAAGCAAGGCAGTTGGTGCAGAAATGGCTGCTTCTGTCTTCCATTCAGCTTCACATGCACCGTGAGAAAGTGGAGTTGACCTCTGATTGTCATGAAGAAGGCCAGGGACCACTCTGAAATTGCTTCTCATCTTCCTAAGAAAGCTAGATTTTCTCTTTATTAACACTGAAAGCTTTGCTTTTTTCTCCCTAATGGTTGAAAGGGCTTGATATTGTCTTTTCTCTTCATAAATGGTCAGGAGTCAGAAAGCCATGGGCAGCTGGTGCTTGTTCAATAAGCGATATTCATGTTATTATAGTAGAAGACAGATCTCAAAATACTTCTCATCCACCTGCCTGGAATCCCTAGCAAAACGTACATTTTGGATCGCAAGATGTTTACTTGTCATGCATTTTCTTTTCTGTCATTTTTTCTTGATTTTGGGTTTCTAAGAACTCCTAACCAAGTTTACTTTTAAAATTCTGTAAAAAGACAATATAGCATTCTTCATTTCTAAAAACTATGAACAGATCAATGTGAAAACTTCTGGTCATGACATTTCTAATCAAACATGCATGGTTTTAGAATTCAGTATTGAAATAAAATTCAGTAACCACAGACTAATATTCCAAAGGAGGATAAAATTGTCTTTGAAACAGGTAAATTATTCACTATGCCAAATCTAAGGCCATAAAGCTATCAGAATCTAAAATCATCGGTGAGTGGGTTGAGTCATCTCTGGTCCTTCATCCAAGTGTAGGAGTTGGCTATGAGTTTGGAGGCTGTAGCCATTCAAAGGTATAGTTCCCCATAGACTTCACAGTGATTCCTAAAACCACTACCTGTCCTTACTAAAGACAGGATTATAATGAAGTTTCTAATAACTTCATGTGATCATTAAATGCCTTGAGTTATCAGGCAGTCATGGGGGTAGGCAAAGAAGCAGCAAGAGACTACTGGGTGCTTGGAGGGAGAGGTGAGCTATAAAGAAGAGTAAAGGTGCAGAAGAGGAAGGTGAGGAAGAAAAGTTTCAACTGTGTTAACTTTCTCCAAGAACTGACCCCATAGCAAGAAAATAAGTACATTTTGCCAAATGCCAGAATTTGGGCACATTCTGAGAAGCTAGAAAGTGATGCATTTAAGTCAAATGGTATGAAACATTCCTTAAATGGAAGGTTAAATTTATCTTGAGGAAATTACAGCTAAAAATGTAAACAGACTCATAAAGCATTTGTATAAAGCATAATTATTTATTTAGAGAATATTTGAGTACATGTATTTTGCAGTTGGTTCCATGGGGGAAACAGGTGCTCCATACCCCATGATGCCAATGGGTACAGAATTTTTGTATGAAATTGATAGAAAAAGAATACTTTCTTGGATTTTTAAGGTCTCTCCCACATATGCTTTGCATTTCCTGTATTCATATATAGTTATGTTTTAATGTGCACGATACCAGATCAAGGGAGAGGAAATAATCAGTGTGGCTCTGACCAAAAAAAAAGTAGCTAACATTTTTATTTGGACTTGGCATAATGCCAGATGCATACACAGTCATATGCGAGCACATTCACCTACTTATTCCCTTTGTGCTTGCTCCCATTTCCTTCCTGCCTTGGCTCTACTTCATGAATAATCATTGTCTGAACGAGGAAATATAACTACAAAATGTTATGTCAATTACAGAGACTTTATATGTTGCTAATTAGCTTAGGAACTGAAGATGCTTGCCTCCTTATTTCTCTAAATTAGTTTTTAATCAATCTGAACAACATCCCAAGGAAACATTTTGAAGGAGAATTACAAAATGGTCATCAGGAGGATGATATTTCCTGCTCACTAAATGTGAAAATCACTATGCAACAAGTGCATGAAGTCAAACATTGGGAGCTTATTAATAATGAAAATAACAGAATATGGGTCAAAGTGCTTCGTGTGTGGGGAGACATTTAAAACAAATGACTGAACTTCATGCATATTCAGGACTTAGGGTGCTAATTTATGTAAAAAGATGTATTAAGTCTCCACCTGGCAAAATCATTTCCATATACAATTCATTTTTCTGTATGTCATTTAGAGGTAGCATTTCTTCAGACTGCAGAGGTCCTGATGGTGCCCATTCTGAAATGTATAAAGAAAAATAGGCTAAAATATGACGAGTGTGTGGAGATCACTGAGCCCAGGCTTACCAGTTGGGTATGTATGTGGTTTTTCAGTATTTTACAGACTTGATATTAAATCTTGCTTCCGACACTTACAGCACGTTACTTGGCCTCAGGTTCTTACTAGGAAGAGAAGTGGCATAGGATCTACCTCACAGAGATAGTCTAAGAAATAAATGAGACAATAGATTCACCACCACTCTTAGCACAGTGCCTGGAACAAAAGTGTGAGCTATCACAGGCATTCATATAGTTCCCATGTATAAATCTTTATCTAGTGTTTGACCGTGTGGTGAGACAGGCACTCTGTTACGTGCTATGTCCTTTCAAACAGCTTAGCATTGCAGACACTATTAAACAGTTATTTTTCTCTAAAACATTAGCTATGTAATTACATCAGGTATTTTGTTATGTTGCCCTGGAACAGAATTGGCATGTGCATATTTTGAAGGCGATGTCACAAAAGTTTTGAAAGTTAAAACTTCCTTTAGTAATGCCTATAAAAACATACTTAAGTGAATGAGACCTAACTTTTAATTGCCAGGTAATTCTCATTTACCTTGAATCAAATCACATCTCCTTGTAACTTTCACACATTCTGTCTATCCCCTGGAACCAGATAATCCTGGTAGTTCTTATATATGACAGTAAAGAATTGGGAATTATATCCACACTTTTCTCCCCTCATTTCTTTTAGACATTTTTTTTTTTTTGAGTAAATTTCTTTTAGACTTCTTAAGCTGTGCTGGTCACCACCCCGCAAACAGTCTCTAGTTATTTGGTGGAATACCTAACATGTGGGTCTTAGAGGCAAACGCCATTCAAGGATGAACTGATGAGCGTGTCTCCTTTCTTCTAAATTCCCTAGCTTTTTAGGGAAGCTCCAGGGCACATCACCATTTCAGATACTTCCTCACTCTAAAAACTTATATTTCATCAACAGGCTCTCAAATTTCTTTAGTCCAGCTGCCCACAGAACCTCTAACTGACACTTCCCTTGTCCCCACTGACAAGCCAGTCCATTCCATAAAACAAATGCTTACAGGTTCTGACTTGGATTGACTTAAACCCTCTGCCCTCTAAACTTCCATTTATTTTCTCAGTCTATTTGTGCTCTCTGGATAGTCACAATAAATTTATGACAACTACCTCTTTCCCCTCACTTTTCTCTATTTTATTCTTAACATGCAGATTTTCATCAACTTTTACATAATTTGATTAAGTTTGGGGATGGCGTTGGGGTTGGGGGGAAAAGGAGATATTATCTTTTCAGTCATTACCATAGTAAAAAGTAACAGTTCTAAAGGATAATTTTCAATGGCCTTTCAAAGTTTTCTCAAAGTCAGAGTCTTTTTTCAGAATGATGGGGTCAGACTAAGGGTTGCCTTTAGTTTGAGCATATCCTGAACTCAAGCAATAAATCCACTCTATTTCATGATTTCTAATTACTCATCATGGATACCCATAAAGGTTGTTACCCATCAAGTTTGTTTTGGAAATAAGTTCTGATGCATATGATAGCTATTATAAAAATTCAGGGTTGCCTTAAAATGAAAGAGGCATTGGCCTTATTAAAACCTTACTAATAGGGAGTAAAATAGTGCTTAGCAATAGAAAAGTGACTGGCACTTAAAAGACCCTCAATAAATATCAATACACTGGAGGAATGATCAGTTTAGCATATTTATTCTGTTTCTCATCTACTTATGCTTTTGTTTCTTTCTCTTAGAAATCTGCGTTTTGGGGAAAACACAAGGTGATTGCTATGAATCACCTGTGTTCCCAGGTCCCACTTCAGTTTGGCTTCAGAAAGTCCAGGTAGGACTCAGGAATCTGTAGTTTTGACAAACAATTTTGGTCATTCCTTTCACCAAGTAATTTGAGGATTATTGTCCTAATGTCCTTGGGAACTTTGGCATAAAAACTTTTGAGGAGAAGGAAATAGAATGAAATTAAATGTAGATTAGACCAAGACAAATATTAATGGTTAATGAAATTTTTGCATGCCTAGTATTTTTTATTATTATTTACTTGGTTCTTTTATATTCATGCTTCTGGCACTCTATTTATGAGTTAAGGGGTCTGAGATAACTAAGCCTAAAGTATCAAAAAGAAAAGAAAAGAAAGAAATCCTTAGCTGTGGTGACCAGAGCCCAGATGGATTTATAATCAAGGGAAAGGCTTAAGGTTGTATGAATTTAATATGATGAGTAAATATTATTGTACTGAAGATTTGGACTTTATCTTATTTCCCACTTGTAAAAGAAAGGTCACAATAATTTCCAAAATTCTTTCCTTTATATTTTCAGCATAATTATCTAGATCATTTTCTCTCCTTCACTGCACTGTATAACCTCTGGAAAAAAAATGTGTTTAAGTTCAAAGGCATTTTACTGAACCTGAATAAATTGCCTCAAAATATTAGGTTATGGGTTCCTGCCTGCCTATTCTACATTGTGTGGATAAGGTTATAAGCACTCAAATTCTCATATAGAGGGGGAATTTACCTTAAATTATCTTTTGCAGGGGCATGTATATTTTATTAGAATAGAATATGGACTAAGGATTAGAGAAGACTAACATCATGAAAATGTTCATAACCAAATGGTCACTCTGTACTAATCTCTATATTCATGCTAAATACAAAAACAGTTGGGCCAGCACCTCTGTTGCTAGATATTTTCTTTATGTTCTGCTTTTTTGCCATCACCTTCCAGTAAATTCAGATCTCCCATTGCCTAATGGAATTCATATCACTGCAGACAATCTTTATAACAAAGCCAATTGAGTTCCATCCTCAACTGTGTCTTGGGAAACTCGTAAGGAATCACAGATGTGTGGGGAACATAGATTTGACTTTGTAGGCAGGATAGACTTCTGGGTGCTCACCTAATTTCTTTGTCAATATGAGCCTTTATCTTCTCTCATCTTATAGGTCACTTTTTTGATGATGTTCCCTCTACACCAGGCTTGTATTCTGGGGTGGGGGTGGGGGAGTGGGGGAAGAAGAGGTAGGAATTGAAACATAGGAAATTTGATGGAATTCTAAGACCTTTTCCTTAATCTCAGGAATTTTGTCCAATATTTGAGCTATTCCATAAATTAACTTGCTGCAGTGTTTGAAGTGATGCATAGATCTGATCAAAAGAAATTGGTACTCATCTAATGTGCCTCCACTATTTAAGAAGGTACCGAGAAATTGGATGCAACATTTGGGTCTGAGTGCAAATATGGAAACAGCTTTACTTTGAAGGTGAGGGATCATGTTTCTCATTTGCAGGCTCTGTCTCTTGTATTAAAAAAGACAACCAGGGAGCCATTCTGCAGCTAATTTAACACCAGTACATTTGCTGGGTTTGCAGTGAGAAGCTGTGTATCCTAATGGCTCAGGTAGCTATTATAGGAAATGCATGAACCTTCTCATTCCTCAGCTCTTGAAACATAGGTCACCTCTTTGCAAGAAACGCATTTTTTTTTAAAATGCAAGGTATTATTATTGTTATAAGAGGAACAAAATGAGATGTATGACAGTGCCAGAAAGTTAGTTTCCACAATCTGTGTAGCTTTAGAACTTTAATTTCCACCATTGGGGCAAATTAGTTCATTTGATACTTCTGGAATGTATTGTGTTCAATAAAGTGCAAAGGTAATAAGACTCTCCACAGAAATGTGGTATAATCAGAATAATTAGAGGTTAGATCAGATCTGAATGATGAAGTTGATGAATGACAATTCTGGAATGGAGTGTGGTCCTCTGTGGGAAAATGCCAGAGGCCAGCCTCCTCCCTGGGTGGCCCTTGATAAAGCTGGGCTGAGGAGGTAGGCAAGAAAACATAGGTCAATGCTCTTGTCAGCTCCAGCTCTCCAGAGATTGCATTAGTGGTATCAGGAGAGATATTGGAAGCAGAGAAGGAAAGGCCACTACAGAAAACTGAGCAGATATATTAGAGCATGTAATATCCCCCAAAATCAAGAAAAAACTGTAAAACTAGGAAGTTGGAGTGTAGGGAGGCATTGGCATAAGAGTTTGGGGAACTGAGTATAGTAAAGAGGGAAGGTGGGTTTGTCAGAGACTCACGTGGGATTCTTTCATTGTTTACCAAGATTTGTTGTTCAATGAAAAAAAAAATAGCCTCTTTCACTTTTTGTTCAATTCTTATAAGTAAAAGAAACCTGGGGTAGAGTACTGGGTATGTAGCCAGATAGCAAGAGCAGGTGCCACGGAAAATTATGAAACTGATAAAGATACTTTTATTCTTCTCCCCTGCTTGGTATACACTTCAGTTTCATTCTTTTGCTATCTCCCTTTTCTCTTACCACCTATAACTTGCAATATTTTACTCCCAGTTCTCTCTGGTGATAGTGAAAGACCTAAAAACTAATTCAAGGTCAGAAGTTAGTGACTCTGCTAACTCTTACAAGAGTATTTACATTTTAATAGTCTCACAGGAATAATGCAATAAATCATTTGCAGAATAAATCATGAATGGTAGAGTTTCAGGCATCAGTAATTTTTTTTTAATTGGAGAAGTTTGACTTCCAGTGTTTCTCGTGTCATATCAAATACGGTGACTTCCAACTCAGTGTACACTTATATATTTATTTATCCAACAAACATTTGTAGAGTGTCTATTAATACGTGTCAGGCGCAGTGCTTGGTACTTGAAAAACAACATCAAGATAAAGGTCACTTCCTTCAAGAAGCATATAGACTAGAAAAGGGAAAGAAAACTAGTATAAGATTACAATAAAGGGTAAAAAGAAGAAAAGAGGCTCCAGTAGGAACTCCTGATTGGGCATTATCAGATAGACTGTGGTCAAGAAAGCCTTCATGGAAAAGATAATATCTGAGTTGAATTTCGTGTAAAGTGATGCTAACCTGATGATGAGGATTATGAAAGGCAGTTTGAGAAGAGGTAGCACTATGTATGAACACAAAGAGGCCTAATGGCTGGTCTTGGATCCATGATTGCCCGTGCTAAAAGTCATCAGAACTCCAAGTTAATAACCAGTCGTCTTCTCTTAGACATCACTTAGACAACTATGGAGATTTCAAACTTACAAATATGGAAAGAAGATTGTGATCCAATTTAATTGTGCATTTTAAATTCACCTAATTTCCTTCAGTGCAATGCAAATTCATTCTGCTATATGTGAGTTATTTAAAATATATGTACTTTTCCTTTAGTGTACGGATTTATGATTGGATATAAGAGAGCCTGATGCTAAACATATGTGTAAATGCATTTTTGAAAATCAGGAAACTAGAGAGTTACTGTGTCTTGCAGGAACTTCTAACATTAAAAAAAAAAAAAAAAAAGTTATATAATGTGCCAGATAGTTCAAGGGAATGTATAAAAGTAAATCGCAAGGAAGAGAAGAAGCCTGGCCACCCAAAGGAAGGTAAGTTTATCTTTGAAATTATGCCCTGTATGCCCCTAATCAGATAGCTGAGTGACTGACACAGGACCTTTAATGGACATCCAAATTTCTTTTGCCCCCTAGACCAAAAACATAAATCTTGTTTCTCTAATAAAGACATTTAAGGAAGAAAGTTATGATAGTATTCTCAATATCTTAAAGTTAGATGTGCCAAGACATTGGAAGACATCCATCTTCCCTGTCCCTGTGATTCTCTGGTTTGTCCCGAGGGACTGTGGCATGTGTTCTCCTTGAAATTTTCAATAAAAGATAAGAAAATAATTTCTTTTGGATCTTCAACTTCCCCAGCTAAACTCCTGCTAGGGTGACTTGTAGAGACAATTAAACTGAGCATTTGCTCAGTTTAGGTGGACGTTGTTATTGCAGCATTTGTCCCTTTCCTGACAAATTGCATTATTCTTCTGCCCTCTGAACCATTAGAAGGTCCAGAGGGAACCAGGTGGTGATAAGGAGGGGTCGATTTCGCATTTGTCAACCCCGAGGCAAAGCCAGGCTGAGCTGCGAACTCCCTTTGATGCTGTACACTGGGTAAAGGGGGTGGAGGCTGAATTGGGGTGGGGTGCACATTTCAATGCTGTCCTTTGCCTCCGAGCAGAAGACTGTCATCTCTTTAGTGTTCAGACTGAATGTGATGCCCCCAGATTCATTCAATAATTGCCATGATTTCTGCCTGCGGCTCGACTTTCTTCTAGCTAAATGTTGCATCCCCTAATACTCCCCTCCCCCCCCACCCCCCACCCCCATTTCTAACAAAGTGGCTCTTTGATTCCGCTGCGGGCAGTCACTGCATCATTCTGCCTGCACTTCAGCTCCGAGGCTGATTCAACATCACAGACTTCCCTTTGTGACCATGTCTCCTCTTCTCTCTCCACTCTCCTCTTCTCCAGGAGTTGGGGGAAAAATGATGAAGGACTTTAGTTAATGCTGAAACATCTGTTGCACTCTAAAGAAGGAGTAGGGTCCTTAATGAATTCACAAAAGTAAAAGATGCCTGGTAGCACCCTGATGGAAACTGCAGTCTCCTCTTTTTCATTAGCGAGGATTTGACCTAGTATGGTTTGTCAAGTGTTTGGAGTGGTATCAGGGACTACACAAACTGGTGGATTGGGACAAAATTTTTAGTAACACGCAATTGTAGTTAAGAGTCACATCAGAAAAAAAGTAAAAAACTAAATGAGTCATATCAGCATCTCCTACTAGTCGTGTGGCCCCGGGTAATGCGCCTAAATCCTCTGAGAATCAGTTGCATTGTCTGCAGAGCAGAGGCAGTAACACACACCTTACACACCGGGTTGCAAATACAGTATGTGTGTAAGGTACTAAGCGCAGTGCCTGGTGAGGTATGTACCCCAAAACCATTAGCAGTCACCATTTTCATTGCCACGGTTGTGTTTCTACATACATGGTAATCACCTGCTTTCTTAGAGCCACGAACCAGCTGGGAGAAGGGTTGTGGCAACACTTGTTGAATATTTAGTCAACTGAGCTGCCTTTGCCTGGTGCTTGGCCAAGCATCCATAGGACAGTAAACTAGAGTGACCTTGCCTCTACCCTCGTAGCACTTACCCTTTTGTGGTGGGTGAGGGTGAGGGTGGAGCAGAGCTGACATAAAAACAAGTTGGAAGATAATTGAATACTTGCATGTCTGTGATGAGTTCTCTACAGAGGAAAGAGGGCAGAGAAACAGAATACTAGAGCTGAGTGGGTATTTAATTTAGTTTGGCTGGTAAGGAAAGTCTCTTTGAGACTTTCATGACATAAAGTCCCCTAGCTTAATTTAGTATAGCATCCTATTTCAGCATCAACAATTTTTGCCCTCCTCCATGGGATAAAGAGTTGTACTTTTAGTTTCCACTGATTTGAGAAAATACACAAAGACAAAAGTCTATTGTTAATTCGGTAAAAGACTTTTCCACAAATATTTATTTAAATCATCAAATAATTTCTAGGCATATTTGAAAAATAGGAGTATACATATGAATAGGATTGCTTTTGAAGATAAAGTGGGTTTGCATTTGGACTTGAGGATTTGGGCACTTTAAACTTATTCTGTGTCACCTCAGTTGTTTGAGGTCAGCCAGTTGTGGGATCACTAATAGACTGGAAAGAGGATTGAATAAGGAGGGAAAAAAGACTTGAGCTGTATTTTCTCATTTTTCAAAAGATAAAAGAGAGAACCAAGAAGACACTTAACTTTTTCAAGTCGTTTCTTCATTAGTAGAATGTCTGTCCTTTAACCTCCTTATGATTGTGTGAGGATGAACTAATCAACCAGATATGAAAGTTCTCGAAAAGCATTAAGAACTATGTAAAGACAAAGTCTTATCAGTGGCTCATAAGGGACCCTGGTAATCTAGAATACAATTCAGTTGCTTAAACCAATTATTTTGTCAAGCCACCCCTCCACCTGCCTCTTCCTGGTTTAGGGCTTAAAAAACTCTGCTGGCATCAGCTGCCTTGGCCTGTATCCCTGTCTCTGATGTGAATGTGGGTGAAATCATGGGCTCAAACAGGGAAAGGGCTTATTATCCTCAACTTTCTCATCTTTAGAGAGGTTATGCCATGTAGACTGCTTAAATGCTATAGAAATATTTGAAGTAGCTAAGAAACTCTCCTCTTTTGTTTTATTTCCACTCCCAACACCCTGGTATATCGTGTAATTTCACATAGATATTTCTGCACAATTTTTTGTATTAGAAATACCTCAGTATTGTAAAAACTATCTGTTTCATTGTAGCAAATAACCAACCTCATTCCTCTTCTTCTTAAACAGCTCAGTGTTAAATGACTATGATTCAAATAGTATTGACTGCTGGTTTTTCTATTTAAAAACATATGTTTTGCTATTGAAAGAGGCAAGATTTCCTTTAGAAATCTAACATACAGGAGATCAGTAATTCAAAAAAGTCCCTTTAGTTCATTATATATTTTTAATATTTTCAGCTGAGAGTCACTCCAAACATTAATTAAAATGGACTGAATGCATTTATGTGATAAAGAATAGAGAATGAAGATTGCATGTGAAAATCCTTAGTTCATTATCAAAAGAAGTTTAGCCAAGCAATCCGAATCATTTTTATTCTTTCAGAAGTGTCAAAACAACCTTGAGCCATTTAAAATGAATATCAGATTAGACGAATGTGGATATTAAGAAGAACATGTGTTCTCTATGACAGTGAATTATTCTTGCTACATTTTGCATTCAATGGTATAAAATATCTGTTTGGAGGTATTTACAGAAATTATTTAACAACACATTTAACAAGAAAGGTATTTAATCATACATTTAACAATGGAGAGACATTTGTTTCAATTTGCAGATTCATTATCTGTGTAATTTATTTTAATTGTAGGTAAGAACTCCATGAAACTATAGTCTTTCAATAACTCATATATCTTATATTCATATTCCATTCTTTTTTTTTTTAAGATTTATTTATTTATCCCCACCTTGCGGCTTGTGCTCGCTGTATCCATTTGCTTTGCGTTTTTCTGTGTCTGCTTTTCCCCCTTTGTTGTGTCATCTTGCTGCGCAGGGGCGGTGAGCTGACTGCACCGCACCGGCTGGCTTGCCTTCACTGGGAGGCCCTGTGTTCGATTCCCAGGGCCTCCCATATGTTAAACAGGAGCCCAACCAATTGAGCCACAGCCGCTTCCCCATATTCCATTCTTTTTGACAACCCTCATCTGCAATTGTTTACTATTCCATTCACTTTGTTATAGTGTGCTTTCAATTTGTCTGTTCCTTCAGTGCAATTAGGGGTTTAGGAGTGTAGTATAATCATTCATTTATAACCAACGAGTTATACCTCCTTCATGAAACCCCTCAAAAATATGCCAATTATCATCATGTTTGTTAAAATTTAGCATGGATTACCAATGAGTTATTTTGATTTTAAAAGCAAATGTTTGCATGTTTGAATGGGCATATTTTTCAATAATGAGACAGTTGGAAATATAGTTTGAAGTGAACCAGCTTTTGAAAAATATTTAAATTGCTTTTATCTAACATTTTTAGTAAATTTCATTCTCGATGATTGACTTGCTTTATATATTATATTCAAAAACGTAAACATGGAAATAAGGAATGAACAAATTTTTAAAATGATGTGGATGGCTAAAGTGTCAGTAAAAGGAATCAGGGCTTATAACCTATTTTTTGTTTATGTGTGTGTGTGTGTGTGTGTGTGTGTGTGTGTGTAGCCACTTTCTGATAAATTTGGACTATGAACCAAGTCTTCCCTAGTTATATTACATGTAAGCCATGCCAGGTTTCATTTTGGAGAAATGAGATCGGGCTGGCTGTAATGGCATCAAACAGTAACTTTCAAGATGACTTTAAGGACTTTGAGAGTCCTGCCACAGTGCCGGTGGGTCATGACATTGTCTCCGAAGCTCAGCTTGTAATGCAGCACACTGACTTGAGGGCAGGAAACTTCTCAACCCAACAAAAATTAATACAGATCACGTATTACTATGGATGGGAAGCAGAGCATTGGAAAGCAAGAAAATGGGAAACAGGACTAGTAGAGTGTTCGTGTACAGGTGGAGTTAGAAGTCAGGATATTGGGGAGGCAAGAAAGATTGGAATCGTACCTGAATCTGGCATAAAAATAGAGTTGTTTTTGTCTTTCAGTTTGCATTATACTAAGGCCAGGCTCTCAGGTTTTTGTGAGTATGGCTAACACCTCCTAATATTTTCTAATGCTTATTTTTAGCAAAGAGAATTTACCTCGTGCACCAAGCCTCTGGCAGACAAAAGTATATAATTATAATGATGAGCGCTGTTTGCCTTCATTGTTCACATCTTATGGTAACCTTCTGTTGATGGCAGTTGATCTTGGTTACCATTTATGATGATGATATACAGTTTCCTCTTGCAATAAATGTATTTAGTAAAAACATGAATTGCTTTTTTAAAAAGTCACAAATGAAAGTAAAGTTGGTGACCATGTATATCAGAAATTGTGAACATGATACACATGCAGCTGAGATTTGGAAAATGCTGGCACAGGACCAGGAAACCGGAAGCCTGGGCGTTGGTTCTATCTGTGGCTAGCATATGATATGGGCAGGTCATTGAAATCTCCATGCTTCTATTTCCTTAACCTAAATGAAGATTTGGACTAGATTTCTTAGTAAACTCCTTCTATTTCATAAATTTTATGATATCAAGGATTTTTTTTCTGGCACTTAATACATGTATATGTTTTTCTTGGTTTGATGCAAATAGGGAGGATTGAAAATTATGAAGCACCTGTTGATAACCATGTGTAGTGTCCCACTAAAGAGCATGAGAAGTAGAAGAACAGACTGACTTAGTTTCATAGAATTTTAGAGCTTATTGCAACATTAAGGATCATAAAGACTAACTCCCCTATCAACACTCATTTAATAAATGAGAAAACGAATATGTCTCCCAAAACGTATTTGGTCTCATATTCTATATACTATTATAGTTAGAAGCAAAGATTGGCCTAAAACACTGGATCCTCTTTTGTTCTCTTTGTGCTATGTCATTATGGTTTTATGTTATAATTTTACAGACTTCATTATGTTTGTAAGAAGTGAGGGTCATGCCTGCCTGCTGAAGTTGCTTTCATTCAACAGAGAAATGAAACAAGGCTCAGCACAACGGACACTTGAATAATCACATGACTAGTTTCTTTAATATTCACAGTTACTAAAAATAACTTGACTGCCCTTTTTTTTTTTTACATATTTTGTGTAGTTCTATTTCCCTTTGCTGGTTTAGATATAGCTAAAATATGCAATATAAACCAACCCTTCCCAGGAGAACATTATGTGGGTTAGCAGAGATTATAGATTATTTCAGAATTATAAGCGGTTAGTTTATTAATTTTCTTTTTTTTTTTTTCCATTGGTGCTCTAAAAGATGCTCTTAAAGAAACCTGAAGGAGGGGAATGTTTATGTGCTTTTTGTTTTTTCATCCCAGTCCTTTAGAGTCTATTGACTCTTCATCAGTTTAATTATTGGGTTATATATCCCTAATGTACTTGCCACACAGGAGGCTAAGTAGTTTCCTTCCCCCAAGGTAGCTTTCTATTGCTAGAAAGCGATCTATCTGTAAGTCATGCTGGCCTCTTTGGAAATATCCTCTTATTGATTACTCTACAAGAAAGAACTTTACAAGATGATTTGAGAAACACTGGTGAGGAAGCATACCAGTTTTTCCTTCTTTAATTATGACCTAAAGCAAATCCTTGAAACAAGGGATTGAAAATATTCATGGACCACTGAAGAACAGTACTATGAACCCTGGTAAAATATAAGAAAATAGACTTATTCCAGAAGAAGTGCACTTGTAAAAGAGTGATCAAACTGTAGTTGATTATGAATATGGAAAATATTTTCCTTTTGCTTCTGCAATTAAAGGTATTATATTTAAAATATTTCCATTGGGTCCCAATGGGGAGCAAGGCTTTGAAAGGTAGCATAAATAAAATTAAAATGTTAGCAAATATTTATTGAGCCCTATTGACGTCCTTGGACAGAAGCCTTCAGTGGCTTCCCTCTCAGCCAAATTAAATGCCTTCACTTCATCTCAACACCAAGTGTTCTCCCAAGTGTGACCCCCAGTCCTTCCCAGGAGCTGTGTGTCCAGCAAACACGACTTGTTCAAGAACATGCTCTGGGTTGCTGTGCCAACACATTTTTTCTCATGCTGTTTCCTCCAAATGGTTTCCCCAACCAAATTCCAGTCTCAGCCTTTGGAAATGTCATTGATACTGAAGCTTATTTCAAGACCTTTACACTGAGAAGCCTTACCTGATTCCTCTAACCAGATGCAAACTTTTGCTCCTTTTTTATTTTTAATGTCTACCTCACTTACTCCCATATTCTACTTTGTAATTATTGCTGTACTTGTCTAATTCTCTCTCTTCTTTTAAGACTGTAAAGTTCTTGCCATTCATCTGAACATAAAAGGTAGTTTAGCCTCATCAAATTGAAAAGATATTTTAAATTCATTTGCAATGTATTTCAAAGAGTTGATGTGTAATATATAGAAAAGTAAATAATAAAGAATTTAGGTCGCTGTCAAGACCACAGAGGAAATGTCCTTAAGGGACTTTAGGTTAGTTTCTAAGTTTAGAAAAAAGCGAGTAAGCTCTTTAGACTGAGGGACTCAAGAGAAAGTGCTGCCACGGACCCAGGATTTTAACTGGGCTTAGAAAAAGTTAGCTAAGTGGAGATAAAGATCTAGAGAAGAGGCATGGTATGAACTAAAGTAGAGAGGAGGGAAGTGGAGGGTACTAATAAGAGATAGAAGGCAAATATTTGTCATGGTGTATTTATATAGTGACAGAATGCTTTTCAAATAATTGTTTTTGTACATAGTACATTAGTCTTCAAAAACCAAATTGTACTCAGATACTATAATCCTTTTGGGATTATCTGTTACTTTTCTCTCCAGTTGATCTGGGTGATTGGAAATGGGGAACCATTATTGTGCACTCCTATTCCCCTCAGGTCTAAGCAGTTCTTTAAGAAATAAGCCAACGGAGACTGATTATAACTTTTATACAAAATAAGTCACTCAGAAGTGTACTCTTGATCACAGAGCCCAGGCTTAAATATAGGTCTTCTTTGTCCAAGTCCAGAGCTCTTCCCTCTCTGTGAAGGCATCTGGTGTACCAGGACACCAAGCCTGTGCAGAAGAGAG
This sequence comes from Cabassous unicinctus, assembly GCA_029593785.1. Taxonomy (NCBI): domain Eukaryota; kingdom Metazoa; phylum Chordata; class Mammalia; order Cingulata; family Chlamyphoridae; genus Cabassous; species Cabassous unicinctus. The sequence goes on along the minus strand of JAQZBX010001039.1, from coordinate 63,151 downwards.
CACCTCGGGCGTGCACATTTTATGTCTATTATACAAGGGGTCGTAGCCATTCAAAATTATAACCAGCAGTGTGAAACAAATGATTTCTTTGATTAGAAGGCATTCTGAAAAAATTACAAGTAAGTAGAAGTGGAGTTACATTAGTAGGATTACATTTGACAAAATGAATAAAAGTAAAAATGAAACATTTTTAGAAACAGGTTTTAGGAAAAAGCTAGATAATTGGTACCTGAAATTACCTAAAGACAGGAGAGAAACAATTTCCCCATTCTCTCTACCAGTAACCACTGCAGAATTCTTCAAAATCTTCTTTCAGGACCCTTGGCCTCCTGTTCTGTCCCCAAACAAGAAAAAACTGACACCCCAGCCACTCAGTGATGAGAGTTGAATAAATATATCATAGAAACATCGTATGTATATATTGAGCTCCTTTTATTACTACCCAGTCTGTATTATATTATTGGGCCATATGTTTTGTCCAATGACTTCAACGTATCCCCAAAGTGGACCCTAACTTAAGCATCTGCTTCTTCTGTTTTGTCCAAGGTGCATATAGTAGGCACTCAGTTGTAAATAAATTAAGTCCTCCAAACCAGAAAACATATTTAAAAAGAAAATAAAATACCTCTATGATTATATCACAAGAAAAAAAATTATTTAAGGATGATTAGATATCTCTTGAGGCCATCTCTAAAAAAAGAGAAAAAGTCCTACCCTCCAGAATTCAGTTTTTACAATAACAGAAAATAAAATCAGAATATGAAAGACAAAAAAGAGAGTGTTTGACAGCAGTTTGGCAGCCTAAAAAATTAACACACAGTTAGCAGCTTAAAAAACGTGCATTATTTCACAGTTTCTGTGGAACAGGAGTCCAGGTATGGTTTACTTAGGTTGTCTGCTTACGGTCTGACCAAGCTGCAAAGCAGGTGTCAGCCAAGGGAGTGGTCTCAGCAGAGGCTCTACAGGGGAAGACCATTTCAATTTCTCTCAGATTGTTGGTAGAATTCATCTCTTTTCAATTGTAGGACTGAGGGCCCATTTTCTTCCTGGCTGTTGGTAGGGTCTGCTGTCACTGTCCAGAGGCTGCCCACAGGTCCTTGTCAAATGTCCCTCTCAGAACAAAGCAGCTTACTTCTTCAAAGCCATAAAGAGAGTCTATCAAGAGTTTTATATGATGTAACTTAACCAAGGGAATGACATTCCAACACTCTATTGTCCCTATAGTCATCAAACCTATTAGGTAGTGGGGTATAACGGCATTAAAAACAAATGAACAAACAAAAATCATATTCCCATACATAATTACCATTTCTAATAAATACAGAGAAAGAAAAGAAAAGGATTCTAAGAGAAAGGTTAGTGATGGAAATCTGCTTGGGTGTTACGAGAGAGTAACATGAAAAAAGTACCTTGGATTGGGTAGTCATGACATGCCTTTCTAAAGAAGTGCCATGAGAGTCCCTAAAAAAGGCCTGGAAGTTATCCAACAAAGAGAAAAGAGAACTTCAGGTAGAGAGAACACAAGTACTAAGACCCTGGGGCAGGAAAGACCTAAGTGCATCTGAGAACCTGCAAGAAGACCAGTGAGAGCACCTGGGAGAGATGCAGTGTGGATACTTGGAGAAGGCGAGGTAGGAAAGGGCTGTGGGCCATGATAAGGATTTTACACGTGTTCCAAGTGCAGTGGAATCCATGGAATGGTTTTCAGCAGGTAGTGACGAGATCCAATTTAAAAAACACTAACGGAGAAAAAGTATTTTGCATGTCCTTTTTTAAGCCTCATTAACTAGAAAGGGTTCTTGCCTGTTATATGCAGTGTGATCTTTTTTTGTAAAGTTGTGGATGAGGTTTCCCAGGTAGTCTCTAGGGAAAGCCCTGCTTAAATTAATTGGTCCTTAATCATATCACAGATAATATTTTTAGAATTCTGTTTTTGTCATGACAATTCCCATGTCATATTTTGTCCCTTGTTTTATAGTGATTGCATTTTTATTTTACAGACAGAGCATTGCAGGTGCCATGCCTTTATTCATGTTTGTTACTGTAGTTTTGGCCTAGGACATTAGATAGACCTATGATATAGACATAACATGTTTAAAGTAAATTGACCTTTTGTTGGAAGATTTCAGTGGAGAAATCTGAACCTAAGTTTATATTTTTCCATTATTAGTCAGGGAATCCAGAGAGTAAAACAATGTTTTTAAGTTTCCTGTCAAGTAATAAACAAGATTTTTTCCCTGTGATTTGTATCGAATTAGTTCTAAAGCAGCGTTTATATTGGAAAGCCTTCTACAGCAACCTCATTCCCATGTATAATTCACTATTGGCAGAAAAAGGATATGCTGCTGAAGTTTTTTGCTACCAATTAAAAAGGAAAAACCATCCCACTGAGAAAGAACAGACTAAACTTTATCTCATTAAGACAAAGTCCAGATGCCTTGTTTACTTGAAGTTGAAAATCAATGCCCTATTGTCTTTGAGAAATATATAATTTATAGCAGACATAAGAAACTGGAGGAACGCCTTCACTGCTTTGTCTAGGCCAATAATTAAAATGCAAGTTTTATTTTCAGATGGACAGGTTTAGCAAGTCAATAGTATAGAATGATGCAAACACTCAACAGGGAGAAGTGTGTTTTTTGCATTGTGCTGAGAAGACACTCAAAAAATGGTTGAACAAATGAATAATGAGTGAGTTAATGAAGTTAGAACTTCGAATTGCAATGATTATTCTCACTAGTTTGGTAGATAGTTTGCAGAATCTGGCCCTTAGAAATGGGCAAGTTTAGGGTCACAATCTGGGAACTGATGTGGGTTTTTTTGTTCCAACTTTGGTGAATGCAGGATAGATTGAATTACTCAGCAGTAGAGAATACCTTTCCATAAAATTCTGTGAAGAGAGTTTCTTCTCATTACCCAAATAGTTATGATGACCCAGGTAAATGGTTTTGATTATAAGCATGGAATGCTTTGTTTCAATTTGCATATGTTTAGTGATACAAATTTTCTTCCTGCCCTTTGGGATCAAGGTTGCATGTTATCCTCTATAGCATTTTGCATAGGAAGTAAAAGGAAAAAAACAAAACAAAACTATATTTGGACAATTTTTTATTGGGAAATTTCTTCCCAAAGGTGGAATAAAGATTCCAACTTTATGGAACACATGTAGAACTTTGAATTGTGAGCATAGAATGAAGCCAACTGAAGCCAGAGAATTAATAATGCTACTGCTCTAAAATACAAATGAGAGTTTTAAAAAAATGTGTTTGATAGTTGTCTCAATGTTGTATGATAAAATGATCGGTACTCTCTGCTTTGAATGGCTAATTTAAATGTGCTTTATTTCCTAGGTCAAGATATTTGAAGGGCAGTAAAAATTCAGACAATATTATCTTCAGTATATTGACATTTATCTTTTAAGGATGCCACTGGCTCCATCCTGTATATTCATGTCCTATTTTGCTAACGAAAAAAATATACAGAACAGTTAAGTTTCTACTTGCAGTGCATCCTATCCAATGTACTTTTATGTGCTTTGGAAGAATGTGTTTGGTATTTGTTCAAAAATTAATTATTAGCATAATATATAATGGAAAATGGGAGGGATATAAAGGGAATGGGTTCTTTTCCTAGGGTATAGTTAATCAAATCCTTTAGGTACCTAAGTGTTTTCTTACTAACTTTTCTCTAACATTACTACTTAAAAATCATTCGTAGAATGGGATTAACAGGGAAAAAAATGTGAGTTTTCATGCCTATACTTGTTTGGTTGAAAATATAACCAATTGGCAAATTTATTAACACAAATTTATTAACCTTGGAATTTGCTATACTTTCTCACTTTGTTTATAGTACGGGTATTTCTCAGAACCATGAATAGCAACTATTTTATGTTCCTTAAGAGAATGTTTCTTCCTTCCTATTTAACAAAAAGTTGCTTTTGCCTTCTGTACACTACTTTGAGACACCCAGACAACAAATGCAAATTTTTCCACTCTTTCCTCTCCTTCCTCCCCTTCCCTGGTACTCAGCCTTCTGCCTTCCCTGAACCTGATTGCCCTGAATCCGTATACTCTGCCATAGATCCTAGCACTTGGTAGGTGCTTAGGACCTCAATTCCTTACCTGTAAAGTGGGTATACTAATATTTATGAGGAGTAAAGTAGCTAAATGTAAACCACATTAGTTAAAATGCATCACATAAAGCACGTAAACAGTATTGTCACTTAGTATCATCATCCTGGTCTTTATTAGTACCCTTTGTAAACTTAAATGCCTATGTAAAGTAGAGATGTTTCCCTCTTTTGGAAAAGAAAATACAGATTATCTCTCTTTTTTTCTCATCACAGAAACTTCATAACTATCCCAGGACCCCTTGAAATCATGTATCCAAAACCTTTATTTGATAAGTGAGAAAAATGAGATTCAGAGAGTTGGAATATCATACCTGTGTTCACATAGCCAGTTAATGAGCAACAGATCTGGAAGCCAAGTGTTCTGATATGAATAGGGTCGTTAGCACATGCTCTCTAGACAATGGAGCTGTTCTTTTCCTTTAGCTTCCCAAGCTGCAAAAGACAAAAGCCTTGAGATGTTATCCTTGAGTGTAACCTAAGCAGGTTATTTCCTAGGGCTCTTACCTCAAAGGCTGATTGCTTTACAGTGAAGTCAGAGAACCTGTGCTGCTCTGGACACTGCAGACATGCGCTTTCCAGGACTGTGAAGCATGGGCTGTACATAGAGAGAGGGGCAGCTTTATGGGCACAGTGCTTTCGTTTATGGATCTGCTGTTGCCATTTTGAAATCCTCAATAAGTGTTGAGCAAGGGGCCCTGCATTTTCATTTTGCTCTGTGCTTCACAAATTATGTAACCAATCCTTCATATTAATGGATCTTTGTGGTAAATCACTGGGAACTCAGAAAACTTCAGATCTGCTTTTTGCTTTGGAAGAACTAAGCAAAATTCAGGACAATAAACTCTCCAATTAGTAATATACACTACCCCAATATTTTCTTTATAGTAACATTTTATATTTAATCTAAGAAGACATTTCATTAGCTTTGATAGGCAGCAAAAGAGAAAAGACCTGCTCTGTGACTTTAGATTATGGAGGAGGAGGAAGACACCAAGACTTAGAATATTATAGATAACCTTAACTAAATCCTTCCACACTCTGTTTAAAGTGATTTTATTTTGTTTTTAAAATAAAGAATACAGTTTTATATATAAGACTATAGTTAATAGTGTTTTACTAGAACCTGTGTATGAGAAAAATAGCTTCACTATCATGACAGCCACCATTGTGTTTAACTTTTTATTTGAAATAATTTCAAACTTATAGGACAGTTGCAAAAATAATACAAACTTCATACAGAGAACTCAAACATACCCATACCTCCTCCAGATACCCAGATCCACCAATTATTAACATTTTACCACCCTTGCTGTATCACTCTTTCTTTTTTTCTATCTAACTAACTTAAGAACATTTGAGAGCACACATCACACTCCTTGAATACGTAATACTTCCATGTACATTTGCCACGAACAATGATATTCACTTATGTAATCACCTTAAGTGCAGTTATCAAGTTCATGAAATTTAACCTCTATATAAATCTGGCATTCTGTATTTCAGTTTTTCTTATGACCCAATAATATCCTTTTGAGACTTTTCTTAGAGACCATCTAGTATCATGTATTACATTTAATTGTCATTAGCTCTTTAGTTTCTTTTATTATTTTTTTTAAATTGTGGAAATATATATGCAATGTAAATTTTCCCATTCTAACCCCTCCCAAGCATATTAATTTAGTGGAATTAACTACATTCACAATATTGCAATAGCCTCACTACTATCCATTACTATATTTTTCCATTGTCCCCAAACAGAAATCAAACACCCATTTTTCATGAACTCCACTTGTTCCTGACCCACACCCCTAGTAGCCTGTGTACTACTTTCTGTCAGTGAATCTGCATATTCTGTGATGTTTTCTTTGGTTATCATGGGGCTTAAATTTAACATACTAAATCTACAGCAATTTCGTTTGCTTTGATACCAGCTTAATGGCTCCAATAACAAACATAAACTATGTTCCTATACTCCTCTGCCCCCCTACCATTATGTAGTTCTTGTCACAAATTACATCTTTGTACATTATAAGTTTAAAACCATTGATTTGTCATTACATTTTATGCATTTGCCTTTTAGATCCTGTAGGAAGTGAAAAGTGGAGTTACAAATAAAAAATGCGGTAGTATTGGTATTGATACTTACTCATGCTATTATCTTTACCAACCATTATTTCTTTACATAGCTTCAATCAATTGGCTTATGTCCTTTCCTTTCAGCCTGCAGAACCTCCTTTAGCATTCCTTTTAAGGCCAGTCTAGAGATAACTGATTCCCTTAGCTTTTGTTTATCTGAGTATATCTTAATTCTTCCATTTTTAAAATTTGTACACCAATGTGTACAGCAGTATTGTTCACAATAGCCAAAAGGTAGAAACAACACAATTGTCCATCAGTGGCTGAATGGGTACCAACAAGATGTGATATATCCAACAGCCATAAAAAGGAAGGAAGTTCTTATACGTACTACGGAGTGGATGAACCTTGAAAACATTATGCTGAGTGAAATAAGCCAGACACAAAAGGACAAATATGATTCCACTTATATCAAAGATCTAGAATAAGCCAAACAGTATATTAGAGGTTATCAGGGTTGGGGGTAACGAGAATGGGGATTTTTTTTAATGGGTAAAGAGTTTCTGTTTGAAGTGATGAAAAAGTTTTAGTAAATGGAAGGTGGTGATGGTAGCACAGCACTGTAAAAGCAAGGCCACTGAATAGTACACTTAAAAATGGCTAATATGGCAATTTTTATATTACATACATATTACTACAATAATTTTTTTAATAATTTCAAGAAAGCACAGACAAATCCTTTCTTCCCTAAATTTTAAAGTGGAAAAGAAATGCCTACAGTTAGAAAATAAAACATACATCTTTCAGTTTAAATAAAATTTTTCTTTCTTTTTATTTTTTAAAGAAAAATTTTGTTTTTTTTAAAAAAGATTTATTTTATTTATTTATTTATCCTCCCTTGCTCCTTGTGCTCACTGTGTCCATTTGCTGTGCATTTTTCTGTGTCTGTTTATCTCCCTTTGTTGCATCAGCTCACTGCAGCTCACCACACCGTGCAGGCTGGCTTGCCTTCACCAGGAGGCCCCAGGAGTCGAACCCAAGACCTCCCATATGGTAAATGCGGTCCCAACCACTTGAGCCACATCCACTTCCTGATAAAATTTTTCTTGTACAACATATTTTAAAATACAGTTTTATTTTCTGTTTAGGAAATGTGGAAAATATTTATATGTTTATAATGTCTTTGGAAGGATACCCCAATTTGCAATGTGTGGTCTTCCAGATTTGTTTGGGCTACAGATGTTGAGAGGTATTCCATGGCATCCACATTTCCTATAAATCAGTGTTGTTTGGCCAGGTCTTCTGTTATTCAGCTTTCTGACATCTTATCAAAAATTAGTAGAGGAGCAAGAATTCTTGCCTGGTTAGTTTCCACAATGCAGCCATTTAACACCATCTCATCCAAAATGATGTGTACCTTATCCAAATTCAACTGTATATCTCGTTGACTCACTTGGCTGAAGTACTCATCTAAAACTTCTACAAAGTTATGGATGAATTCATAAATAGCTGTCTCATTCTCAGTGTCATTAACTCCAACCACAATGAAAAGAGCTACATACTGATGATATATCAGCTTAAAATCCTTATATTCATTGAAAGAGCATTGTTCATTGGATTGAGAGAGACAGCCCTTTATGACTTCTGTTTTGAGAAGTGTCCACTTATTAATCTCCATGTGTTCATAGGATTTAGAAAGTCAGGTCTGTCCTTGTTTATTCACCATAAGGAAAAATGTTATCATTTTTTTCTTCTGTCCAGTATTTTGTCAAATATAGCTAAAAATTTATGGTAAGAATGATTGTAAATGGAACCTGTGTGGCTCCATGGACAGAGGTCCTGGCAGCAACTCTTTTACTCCTCCCTCATTTTTGAAAGACAGTTGTGCCAGACACAGAATTCTTGGTTAGTAAGTTTTTGCTTTCAGCATTTGAAATATGTCTTCCCACTATCTTATTGCTGCCATTATTTCCAATGAGAAATTGGCATTTAATCATTTTGAGGCCACCTTGTACGTGGCACATTGCTCATCTCCTGTGACTTCCAGAAATCTCTTTAACTTTGGCATTTGAAAGTTTGATTATAACATGGTGTGGGTCTATTTGGGTTTATCCTGTTTGGAGTTCACTGAGCATCTTGGATGTGTATATTCATGTCTTTCTTTAAATTTGGGAGGTTTTCAGCCATTATCTCTTTGAATGTCAGCTCTGTCCGTTTCTCTTTTCTTCTTCTTCTGGGACTCCCACAGTGTGTATATTGGTTCACTTGATGGTGTCCCACAGGTTCCTTGGGCTCTGTTCACTTTTTGTTTTTTTTTTCATTCTTTCTTCTTTTTGCTTCTCAGCCTGGATGATTTCAATTGTCTTATCTTTAAATTCACTGATTATTTCTTCAGGCAGCTCCATTCTGCTGTTGAACCCCTCTAAGCAATGAGTTTCTGTTACTGTGATCTTCAGCTCTGTTTGGTTCCTTTTCATAATTTCCATCTTTCTATTTATACTGCCTTTGTGTTTATCTATTATTTCCCTTATTCCTTTTCTTCTTTGTGCATGTTTTCCTTTAGCTCTTTGCACATATTTAAGACCCTTTTTAATTTTAAAACTCTTTGGAATGTCTCAGAGTCTGATTCTCCTCATTGTTAGTTTCTTATGCTCTAATGTTCTCTTTTGCCTAGGTCATCACTTTCTGTTTCTTAGTATGTTTTGTAATCCTTTCTTGAAACCTGGGCATTTTGATATTTTATTGGTTTATGGCTAGAATTTAGACGCCAAAGCATCTGTTCCTTAAGCCTGTATCCAGATATCCAGATAGTGTTATGACAGAATTTTTCTTGAATTCCAGGAGCTAACAAAAAAAAAAAGAAGAAGAAGAAATAAAGAAAAGATCTTTCCCTGTTTTTGAAGATTGACAGGTGTGAGTGCTCTACTTCAGGGATTATTCATACAAAGAGTTTGGAGAACAGCTCAATGCTGAAGCATAGGGACCTCCCTGATCCTTTCTGTACAGGCCTCTTGTTTTGGGCATTCACTCATGGCCCTAAGAATTCCCCCATTTATAAGGAAATCCTCTTCCCTAGGAAACAGTTTCCTTATAGTCCCAAGTACTGTGATGTAGTTCCTACAGCTACCAATCACTTGCTCCAGGAGCATGCCTTGACTATTCTCCCATAAAGTTCTGAGGGAGAGATCGTTGAGCTGCCTTCTACATGCAGGACAAGTTCTGAGACAGTGAGTCCCTCAAGCCACTACCACATAGATTGGGTCAGAGATATATGTGCCCAGTATGTGCATGAGAGTTGTCTGGAACCAGGACCAGGGTTCCACACTGGGAGTATGGATGGGCTCTGTGCTGAACCAGTGAGGGGACTGGGAAGGAGCCAGCCAGAGTGCCATAAGATCCTCTCACTTTTAATTGGCCTTTTTTTTGATTCTGTCCTCCTCCTGTTGCTGTAATATTTAACTGTTTCCTGGAGCATGTAGAAAGGTGTTTCTGCAAGTTCTTGCTGGTTATTCAAAGTTTCTGTAAAGTTATGGAGCCCTGAATCCTCTCACACGTCCATCTTGATCCTGGTGGGGCTGATGACCACCATTTTGACCATCTAGCTGGACTAATGACTCTATTGGGAAAAATAAGGTAGCAACATTAAAAATTACAGGGACGCAGATGTGGCTCAAGCAGTTGGGCCCCAACCTATGACATGGGAGGTCCCAGATTTGGTTCCCAGTGCCTCCTAAAGAAGATGAGCAAGACAGCAAGCTGATGTGATGGGCTGGCATGTCAAACTGACACAACAAGATGATGCAACAAGAAGACACAGTGAGAAAACACAATGAGAGATACAACAAGCAGGGAGCGGATGTGGCTCAAGCAATTAGATGCCTCCCTCCCACATTGGGATGTCACAGGTTCAGTTCCCAGTGCTTCTTAAAAAAAAGAAGATGAGCAGACACAGAGAGAGGACAGCGAGCGCAAACAATGATGTGGGGGGCTTACGTAAATAAATAAAATCTTTAAAAAAAAATAACAGAACTATATTGCTACAAGATAAATAACTGGATCTGATTAGCAGTATGTTAGCATTTCAATATAGAAAAACTTTAGATCTCACACTAATACAATAGAGGACATGAGGCCACTTTTATACAGAGGTGAAGAAAGGTTTGGTTAAATGATCTGCCCACCAAGGAGGGCTCCTCAAGACCATTTATCTCTAGGGTGAATAGGAGGGTTGACAAAGCAGACAGGTGAGAAATGGGGAGCACACTTTGAATATTTACCCTTGGAATTAATTCTAGTTGACCTACTTGAGCAAGGACTTTTTTATTCATTTTGTTACTGTCTGTCCTCTTGTAACTATGGGCTTGTTATTTTTTGTTGAAACTATTTTCAGAACTTGTTGTTTTAGGTATCAGGAATATGAGGAGCTGAGAGGTTTTTTTTTTGGGAGGGGGATGGTTTTTTGTTTTTCTTATTCCATTTTTTCTTCAGTTCTACATGTGCTGCTTGTGCTGCTTATTCCTTTTAACCAGCATCTTGCAACAAAGCATACTTTCTAGCAAACAGCAGGATAATGCTAACCAAGGATAAAAATAATCCCAGATAATGTCAAATGAGGAAAAAATTGCAAATACCTTTTCATAGCAGATGCCAAAATTGTGACTATATATTTTTATCATTCCTTATGATTTATGTAAAGAAATATATTGGGAGTTACTTGTCCCAGCATTGAACTTTTCTAATCCAACTCATACTTCTCTCTCAACCTCAATGGAAAAAATATTACTTTATATCTTTTGCTGTTAAAGTGAACTCTGTCAATTTACTGCAGTTTCATCGTTTTGGTCAATCCTTGTTTCTCCAATTGGAGTTTACAAATTAGAAATGTTTTATTCATAGTAAAGGAAGGGTCTGACTGCACAGTTAGTGACCCCCAATTTATGAGATTTCATTACCTCCTTTCAAAAATTGCTTTGGTGGGATTGGCGATGCTTCCACAAATTATTCATAAAGGTTTAGAAGTGAACAGAAGCCTCAGTGTAGCCATAGTTAGAAAGCAGCTATGCACAGAAGTCAAGCTTCACTAACTCTTATAATAAAAGAAATGCTGCAGAAAATAGTAGATTTATTTCACAGTATCCATAGGAGCATAGTGCATTAAAAGAACAGCTAAGGGTAATGCTTTAAGAATGCTTAGTATAGGATCTGCAGATAAGGTATCCTTGGCTGCAGATACATACATCTTCAATTGTTTTTCTTTTTCTCAGTGAAACTATCAGAGAATAGGTCTTCAAACTGAGTGCCATTATAACTTTAATCTAGTCTAAATTCAAAACTGTCAAGTGTTCATTTTGAAAGAAGAGACGTAGAGTAAGCTATCTTTTAAAAAAAGCAGATTGTATAGAAACTGCTTTTTGAGTTGTATTTTTTTTAAAACTGTATAATTTATGAAACAGCTCGCTATAATAAAACATGAGAAAATATCCATTTTAGGTTTTTATTCAAAATGATTAAATGACCATTGGATGAAAGTATTGACATGCTAAATATTCTCCATGTAAACCTCGTAAAATTATATTCATATCTATATTTCAGGGGAGATGATGGATAATTAGACCACAGAAACAATATTCTCATTCAATATTTAAAATCAACAAAAAATTAAATATTTTGAAATGCTAATGGTACTCAGTGGAACTTCCAAATCAAATCTTGAGTGCCCATTGGAAGAACTCTAACTTAGAAAATAGCCTAGGTGGACTTCAGGATATAATAGATGTCCTGTGGGGTTATGGCTCCAACTGCTAACGGGTTATAGAAGAATCTACAAGGAAGTGTCTTTTGCCTCCTTGCTTGGTCTCTTCCCCTTTAACAACTCCCACAGTGCTTACAGATGTCTAGTATTATCAGGTCACAAAAGAACCATCTTGAAAAATTCAAATTACTTATACTCACTAACCATTTTATGCTTTGTCCTTTGACTTCCTTAAAATAATAACCTCTAATATATTGGAGGGGAGTTAATAATGCAGTCAACAGGCATGACTTTTAGATCCCCTCTGAACTGTATAACTCTTCCATCTGTCCTACTCCCACCTTGCATTTTATCATGAAGTGAAACATAATACAAGAACGGTACAATAAATCTGAGCCAATGACTTACTATGTTTCCCCAAGGGTAGAAATCACTTCTGTTTCTTTTCTCTTTGGTTTCTAGGTTAAAGGATGCCCTTGTGGACATCCAATACCCTGCAGGCTGATCTGAAGGAATTTCCCTGGGGGAGTGTGAGAGATATATGTCTTATTTATAGTCTCTTGGGAGATTTTTGCTTTTAGATAGTCACAGTTAAATCAGTATTGCTTCAGTTCTTTTCAACCAAAAATATATGTTTAGCTGAGTTGGTTTATCAAACATCTGATAAATTAAAATTCTTTCTTGAGAAACTTTTAAGCACTTGCCATGATAAGATTTCTATAGTAGAATAGTATGTTGAAAAAGTATCTAGATAATTCAAACTCTGTTAAAAATTACTCTGCCATTTATTTAAAGTATGCAGAAAATGCAGCATTTTTAGCTAACTAGTGATTAATCATTTTAACTGGAATTCTTTCTCTTAGCCTAAAACTGTTATCAGTTATATGATTATTTTCTATTACTCACAAAAAATGTTAGAAATAACTATATAATTACTCAATCATGAACCAGGTTTCTGGAGGGATGAGGTGGGTCCCTGGTTGAAAATTGGGTCACTTTTGAAACTATGTTAATTCTTCTAGGTCTCAAAGATACGTTTCTATAAAAATTCTTATTTGGGAATGTTTCAACCTACATTAAAAATATTTTGAGTACCTATTAAATAGTTCTCACCCCCCGATGAAAAGAATATGGCTCACTTCATAGGTTGCATAATATGGTAGTTGAAAAAAGTTAAGGGATTTGCCATCATTAAAGTAGTATGACAATGTCTACTAAACAGATACTCTCACTGAGTTCTAAGAGTTTACATACAAAATGAATGATGATGACAGGGAAAGAAAAAGAAAGCAAGCAAGAGATATTAGAGAGAAAGAAATGACAGATGTCTGATTGCCTAGCTGATCTCTAGCAAATGATTTAATATATGAAAATTGTTTGGTATAGTTCTTTTGATTGTCAGAAAATACCAATAAGTATAATACACTAGAAAGCAATTTTGGTAAGGTATAATTGCAAGCTCTCAGTCTCTAAAAATGTATCCATCTGGAGAATATTTAGCCTCTCTCTCAGATTTCTCCTCAGTAAAAGGGGGATAAGAAGCCTATCACCAGGTTGTTGTGAATCAAACATATGAAGGTGCTACGAAAAATGTAAAACATTCTGTGTTAGCTTCATAGAGTTCGTTCAGAATCACCACTTTTAGAGGTAAAAGAATCCTTTAGAGAGTATGAGCCTCCTGTCTCTATTTTGGAAATAAGGGACCAGACCCAGAAGGGTAATGGCAATTGTTCCAGGTCACCCATGCTTTGGCTCCAACTTTCAGTTGGTTCAGTTCAGGCCTCTTGAAACACTGAGCCCTCCTGTTTGTGGACTTGTATTTTTGTTTATTGGTTTTGTTTGGTTTTGCCTTTAGACTGTAGTCCAAATTTGGATCATTAAAAAGTGTAAGGCTATAATTTTGTGTTTCTTTTGGAAATGTAGAAGCCAAGAATGAAAAAATTGTAAATTTTTTTTTTTCAGTTGCAAGTTCCCTTATTTAGAAGTTCTAGGGATAGTGCCTGTTTTTGAACATGCTAGAAATATATGTTACACAGTTGGCTGACTAGTTTCAAGCTTTACCAGATCCTGCCTTTAATCCATCGTGATGTCTAGAGAAATGGAATGAGTTAGATGTCCCATAGAATCTCTCAGCTTCCTTTTTATTTGAAGTGATTTATCTCTTGCTGAGTCTACTTAATAATGAATCAGAATGATATTTTTTATTGTCCAACTAGAATGGAGCTTATGGTTGAGAAGTAATGTCATTTCGATAAGTTTTGGGACACACTTTTAAACAATTTACAAGACAAGTAATAAACTAAAAACCTTACCTCCTGGAACAGAACAGTATAATAGAACTCTGTGTACTACATATGAAATTTTAAATTTTCTTACTTTCTCACTAAAAATGTAAAAAAAAATAGGTGAAATTAATCTTAATATCATGTTATTTTTATCAGTATATCTAAAAATATTGTTTTAGCATGTAATCAATATTTTAAAACTCTTAATGAGATATTTTACATTTTTTAATACTGTCTTCAAAATCTAGTGTGAATTTTATAGTCATAGCACATCTCAATTAGAATGCTAAATTTTCATCAGAAATACATGATCTGTATTTGATTTCATAAAATTTGCATTTTTAAAAAGTAGATTTGCATACCCAAGTTGTTCCAAAGATATTTTAAAACTTCCTGATAACTGAACTATCAGTTTTAACTTTAATTTTAGATTAATTAATATAAATTAAATAAAAATTCATTTTTTCAGTCTTATTAGCCATATTTCAAGTGCACACCCCACTTGTAGTTAGTGGCTGTATATAGGATAGAACAGTTCTAGAAGACTCTACAATGGACTTGTTTTAGCATATCCCTATTTATAGAGCAGAAAAAGAGACAAAGTTCCATCTATTTGATGTTATTTCATTGACTAATGCTTTATTTTTAACAAGTATCTTCCGCATATATTCTGTGGTAAATATGTAGATTGTCCTTTTCATACTGAATAGTGAAACATCCATTAGGAGGACTGATGGGAAGATAAATGTAGGGAAATTGCTTTAACTATAATTGTTAGTACTGAAATTGACCGGGTTTCCTTTGCACCAGCTTTGAATGCTTTGTGGGTTTGCATAAAAGTCCTGCCCTGCTTTATAAATACTTTCAATATAACCTACTTTGTTTCACTTGATTGCTCTAGTATGGTTAAGGTAATTGTTTTTGAATAATTACAGGCTTATGGAATTGCCGACTGGAAGATCCATGGAATAAGCTTAGGGTGAATTTTGCAGCAGTTCGTATATCTGGCAAAGAAATTTTGAAAGAATGTTCAATTGGGCAATGGATACTTAACTGACAGATTCTAGAAACACGTCTATATATAATATACAGACATATTAATGTCCATTACTTTTTTAAAAAATATTGTTCTTGAGCCTTATAGGGAAATACTATAGTATAGGAATTGAGACCCCAGCTCTGGAGTCAGACTGGTTGTGTTTGTATCCTCATGTCACCATTTATATATTATGTGGTTCTGAGCAAAGTTACTTTACTTTTTTATAGCCGTAGTTGCCTCATTATAGAAAGGAGATAAAAATAGTACCTACTTGATGGTGTGTTGAAGAATTAAATGAGAAAATGTTCTTAGCCCTGTGCCTGGCAGAAAGTAAGTGATCAGAATGTGAAGTATTACTGTACAAGACTGCTAGAATTATAGCCATCATCACACTTTAAATCCATCTCCACAGTTGAGGAAGAGAGAAAACAAATGCTATACATGGCCACACCGAATTAAGAAGAGTTGAGAGTCAAAGGCCTCATCTTCAGGTTTAGTAGTAGTAGTAGTAATAGTAGTATGCAAGGTTTTTCTGTCAAGAAGTAAAAGGAATTCTTCATCAGCTTCACTGAGAGAATTCTGCTCTTCTCGTGTCTTCCAAAGTGGCTACTATTTACATCTGTTTTGAAACAAGAATTTATAAACAAATTATCTAAAATGATTCTATGAATAATAGATCAGACTTTTAATCAAGGTATGGTTTTATGTTCTGAAAATTATAGCAAAGATAAACATCATGAAATACATTTGCTAGTTTTATATAGTGCCAGATTGGTAAATTACTGTATTTTTTTGGTGTCCTATTATTGTTATTGTTGGTTGTTTTTTAATTTACACCATCCTTCATGCTCCTGAACTCTTATTTCTCAGAACCCTTTTCTCTATTATTATTATTAATGTGGCATGTTTAATGTTTATAGTGTTTACATAAAAATAGATCATCTCTGCTAGGAGGTTTTCAGTGTTAAAGCAAATGTGCTTAGTCATTAAATATAAAAAATATCCCTCTGGAACAAATGTAGGACTATCCATCTCTTGAACAGAATTCTTATGGGTTTTGCTTATCTGCCTAACGGCCTTAAAAACATAGCTTGGTAATCATCCCCAGTCTTTTTCAGAGCAGTCAATCATTTAGGCAGTTTCCACTGAAGAGCATACATTTTGAGATAATCAGGTTATTACAAGTAAAAACATTTAGCAAGGGGATCTCCTTTAGCTCAAGTGAAAATCTACTCTGTCTTGATGTGTAAATGCATTATCACAATCAACAAAATCTTACTTTATTCTTTGACATGGTTGTTTACAGAAGTTCATAGTTCAGCAATGGTGGGAAAAAAGGATGTTAGATGGTACTTGGCATATTTAAAAAAATTAATATTGAATTACTAGTTTGTGGATGGAAATCCACCTTTTACTTCTTTAAAAATGGATCTAGGTCAGAAAGTGGCACACAATTAGAAATGTCAGGATATTTCATTTTGAAGCATGGCTGTTTATTCTTAAAGAAATTGAATTCAAACAAATATTACACCATGACACATCAAACGAGAATGTGTTTTCAAAATATTATTTCTTTCTAAGTTGGAATATATATTTTTTTTTTCAGAATTCGAATTAATATTCTTTAAGTCTCACATTTTATTCCTGTGAGAATTGAAAGAGGGATGTTTTTAGAGGATCAGAGTCTAGGTTGTTTTAGACCTTGTAGCAAATGCTGAAGCCATAAAAATATACCCTGTGTTTTGTTGACATCTTGAGTAGGTTTCCAAGCTTGGATTAAAATCCATTTAAATGTCCATTAACATCCACAAGAAGATCTTCATGGGAGAAAAGAATATTTTTCCTTATTAACTTAAGCACAAAAAGGAGCCCAAGATAGTTGGAAAGTGAGAAAAGATCCCAGCACAGGCAAGGATCATCACCATTCCTGCCCCAGAGAGATGCTAGCAGATCACCAGCCCCTGCAGAAGTTTGTCAGTAGTAATTAGAAGAGCATCGCAGAGAACGACAGATCAACTGCATCTCAAAGGAGGAGCAGCCTTTGAGTGAAGAGCAGAGGGCTTCAGGTAAAGCAGTGCTGTGATCAGAGGCATTCACTCCCAAAGCGTGCACTTGTGCTCCAAAGAAAGAAATATTAGAGTGGGTCAAAGGATCACTGGTAACGGTATAGGATAAGATTGAAAAAGTGTGGAGACGTGAATGCTCAGCCAACAATATATGCAGAGAAAATATCTGGGATAACAGTAGTATCAAAGAAACCAGTTAAAAGATGGCTGAAACAGTACAAGAGTGAGCTAAGCAAGAATGAAGAGAGATGAGAGAAACACTGGAAATTTTACAAGGAGAGAAGCTACTGGTCATGATGAATGATTAGAAATGATCTGAGAAAGTTTCAGCATGGGTATCAGGGGTAAGGGTGGTACTTTACCACCTTTAAGTAGAGAGAATGTAAGTAGATGTTGTTTGGTGAGAACTGAGGCCTTTTGATGATTCAACTTTATATAAACCTGATTCAGCTTTGTTACTTTTAGGTTTTGGTTTTGCAGCTGCTGCCATACTATAACAGAACCTGATTTTTCTCAGATCATTACTAAAATATGGTTTAAAAAAAGAAATCTGGACATTTCAGAGCTCAAAGAGATACTTAATAAAAAACAAATACTGGGGGAGGTGTATTTTTTATACGTGTATAACTTGAAGGCGCCGGGGGACATCTGGGTTGATTGCCCACTGGCAGTTATCATGATGGTGTTTGACCTTCAGCCAACACTGGAGACAAAGTTTTGATAGTCATCAGCAAAAATAATACTTTTGTTGTAAGAATATAAAGATTTACAAGGTTTCTCTCATCAGTTCTTAACTACTTTCTTGTTCCCCTTTCTGTTGTTAAGAGTCATCTACACCATAACAATAGCGATGTCAGACACTTTTAATTGTAGAACCCTGGAACTGTACGCTGTGCATTTAAATTCTTTTTTCTCTACCCTCTAGTTCTGTGAAGCATAACTGAAAATCACTTGGCTTTCGTCCTTATGTGTTTTGTGATGATAAAATTTAATTTGAATGAAAATATAAATTTTTTACAAGAACAAAATGAAATTGAGCAGTTCAACTATATGCACTCCCATCTTTCTGCAAATTGTAATCTACAGGTTTTTCAGAGCTTATTAGCAATCTAACACAGCTACAAAACAGGGAAAAAATCATGAACAGCACAGTTGTGTTTTCATAGAGCATGCTTGCAATAAAATGAAGTCTTTATGAGCATAATTTTTTTTAAATAGAGAGTTTACAAAGCACCGAGTGAATAGATGGCATAAACTGGGAACACATATTGTTCCAGTGGTTGAAGAACATCTCGCTCTGGGAGATCTCACACGACGATTTCCAAATCTGTACCTTTACTCCACCACTCCCTCTGGGCACAAATGCTATGTGAGGATATTCCTCTCCCTTCTCCCCTTTAAACTCTGTCCTATTCTTGCATTCTCCATCTAATGTATTGGTAACACCTGTCTTCTAAGCCATACCCTTCATCCTTAACTTGCTTCCCTTCCCTGTCATCCATATCCAATAAAAGATTTAATCTCCTTGACTCAGCCTTCCAGGACCTTTTATAAATTTTCTTCTCCTTCCTTTCCAAAGCCACTATTTTGGTAGAGGCCTCCATAATTTCTCACCAGATTTGTAAAACCCTTTTGCCTACTCATCTACTTTATTGTCTTCTGCCCCTTCCATTCCCTCCTCCGTACAATCGTCAGAGTAAGCAATTTTAAATGAAAATCTGGACCTATCACACTACCCCAAATGTTCTTTAATGGTCTTCTGCCAGGATGTCATTTCAAGTTGCTTGATTTGACCTGCCAGGTCCTTATCTACTCTCCAAACTTTATCTACATTCATGCATGTATAGCCTGTGTTCCAGCTCTACCAAACTGTGTTTCTTTTTATCTGCTCTGTTTGGCCCCACTTCCAGAATGATGCATGTGTGTAGAATGCCTTTTATGTTCTTGTCCACCTAACCAGGTCATCATTAGGATTCCGCTAGAACATTATTTCCTCTGACTTCTTCCCTTTCAGGCATAATTTGCTTCCTTTGCTTTATAGTTAAGTCTTTTAGTCCTGTATTTGTAATTTTTTCCCATCTCTCTCTCTCCATTATGCTGTGATCTCTTCAAGGAGAGGGACTATCCATAAGTACCTTGTATTTGCAGGACTATGCAGAGAATTAAGCACATAATAGTTACTCAGTAAATATTTCTCAGCTGACATTGAATTTAAGCAAGTGAGTTGAGCTTAATGTTTGGAGTTTGAAACAGACTGTCTTAGTCATTACTCTCTTATAGAATAAATTACTTTTTTTGTACACTGTCTTACTAATTTAATAAATTACTCTTTTATGAAGTTAATGGTATTTACAAACGTGTTTAATGTATTAAAATAAAATAAATATTTGAGATCTAGTCTTCTGTTTTTAAAAACTGAAAGAGACAAGTTTGAGTCTCTGGATGTGAAACCCATGGGTCTTACTGAGTATTAAGATGGAAAGGTTATGTGTGCAGTTGTTTGCCAGTGTAATGACAATGTCCGTGTCTCAGCTTATTAAAAATCGGGAAGTTTATATGAAAGCTAGTTGTGCTTCAATTAAGTTAGCAAATATGGATGTCAATATTATCACAAATACAATATTAGAACTGAAGTCTGGTCCTGTCTTGAATGCAATGACTAAATTAAGTCTAGTACTTGACTGCCTCATATTGAATAAGGAATAAACAGCCTGGTATCTTCCCTATCACAGAGATCACTATGTTGAGCTGTTGTTGGATATTTATATAAATAAGTGGTTAGGAAAAGGTAAACAGATTCATCGTTAAGATGTTATATTGAATTAGTAAAGTGATAACTGAGTCTGAACATAACAAAACAGAAATCTTGCAAATGGCTATCATGGGACTAGATTACAAAAAGGGGAACACATTAAATCGCTAGAAGAGATTTGTTTGTAACATTGTGCTATTTTTATGCATTTAACCAATTTTTTTAAAAAAAGTCATGCACATGCACTTTGGAGTGCTTCACCTTTTGTAATTGTTTTTAGTTTGGAGAAGATGTCTGGCAATAAATAAATAATATGTATATACACACACATATATAAAATCAAGTAATTTATAAGTCCTTTGTTGGAAGAAAAACTATGAGTAAATGTTAATGGTTCAGCTTCTTTTTCTTCTTCTTATCTCTTTTTATTTATTATTTTCACGCTTATCGTCAGCTTTGATTTTGCATCAAGCTTTGGCGACATTGCTTACTATTTATTCTAGGGATCCTTCCTGTATAAAGCCTCTGTTACCTACCAACAATATAGTAAATGAAAATTTGGAGAAGGAGGCAGTAGGAACTGCTGTGTATCTGCAGTAAATTAATCAGATTTTGATACCCCAAAACTAACACGGCCAACTAGACTGATAGCCCAATGCTGCAGTAAATTGTTTCCTAGCAGGAAATCTACAGTAGCAGTGTAATTTGGACAATGGAGCGTTTGACAGCTAACCCATCAAAAGCACTGCACCCTGAGGAAGTCGCTCACTTCCAGCTTTACATTCAGCCAAGCATTGATAAACCAGTGGCTAAATAGGAGAATCAATTTAGAATCCAATGATGGCAAGGCTCTTTATCCTATTGCCAAAGGGGACACAGGCAGATAGCAGATAGCTATGCCTGGTATATGTATTCTATGTACTTACCCAAAGGAAGGGATGGGCCACCTAAGTCTGATGAGTTCCTTTTGAGCAGGAGTTTGTTCACATACTAATAACATGATTAAAAGCTAAGCTGTTATCTGTTCCCAAAAGATTGATTTATTCAAGGTAACGCAAGGTTAGTTCCAAGTGTTCTTTCACGCAGGATTCTAGAAGCTCTCAAAATTTACAAGACAATGTTCCTGATTTCAAAGTAAAAACTTCTTAGGAAAATATCTGCATTATTTTTCTCTATGGAAGTTTACCTCAAATAGTGGTCCAGAAAGTGTTGAAAGAAACAAAGAGGCTTCCAACTCCCAAACCGAGGGAGCACTTCTTTGAAGGTAAACGTTCATATTTTTCCATATTAAGCAAAGTAGGCAGTTATATCATCATGTGCTCCACAGTTATGCTAATAGAGCAATAAGGAAGGACCAATGAGAAGGGATTTTTAATTCTGGATGGTTAGTCACCCCAGTGGCTCTTTGACTATTCCTTCTTCCCTAGAAGGAAGATTTCACGTTCAAGATCCCCACTCTGGTACCCAACTTGCTATGAGGAAAGGCCAGAGATGCCAATGAGAGCCGTTCAGGTAAAATGGTAAAGGTATATGCAATATATGGTATATTGCATATACCTTTACCAATTTATAATAATCAAGTTTATAATAATCAAGTTACCAGTTTATAATAATCAAGGTTACTATCTCGCAGACAGAGATATGTGGTGGTGGTGGTGGTGGTGGTGGTGGTGGTTGGGTAATTTATTTTTGGTGAAGTCAGAAAAAGCATATTTATTTGAAAAGATGGAATAAGAAGATGAAAATAAGAATAATCACTCCTTACACTTCAATTTTCTTCTAGCAACATGGCATCCCCACACATACACATTTTGTTTTCACAACAGATCTGCTGTGAACTTCAAGCCATTCAGTGCCTTCATGAATAATTTCACAGAAATATACAATCAACACATCCAACTCCATGATGTAGTTTTCCAAAGTGGCTCTCTCACATGAACTATGGATGTTCACTAATGATGAGTGTTTGTACTCAGAAGCAAAGCATAAGACTCATTCTACTCCTTTAAGAAATTCAAATTAGCCTTGTTTGTTTGATGATACTGCAGCAAATTTATTTAAAAGCATATGATTTTAAGATAAAAAGCACATTAAAATATACATATAAACAATAATGATGTTAATAGAATTTTAAAATACTTAAAATCCTAAGTATGTTTTCTTTTCCTGTGTACTGAGTGAAATCTTTTTTAGACTGAATTACATACTTGACAAATATTCATTCTAATGAAGATTTTAAGTTGATATGTTAAAATTGAAAAAAGTCTGAACTTTTTTCATTGTGCTGGTCAGGTGGTTCCCGGGAGGGAGATATTTTCTTTAATGGGGTTAAATTAATTAAAGTGGGCTCAGTGTTGTTAGCTACATGCAAAATCTGAAGCCAAATGCTTAATCATAGAAATTAAAGATGATCATTTAATGAGTCATGAATAAATAGTGTGATTTTCCTCCAGGATATTCACAAAAGGGACTAGTTTGTCACACAAGTGCGAAAGAAGGTGAAAAACTTATCACAGTAAATCTGGGTATTCAGTTTGCAGGGTTTTTTTGTAAATAACTATTTTTAAGAAGATATGTTAAAAATGGTAACATAAGGAAAATAAAAATCATTAGACGTAAAGACAAATAGCAAGGAAAGAAGAATTTTCAAACAGAAACTTTAAAGATGTTTCAGAAAGCTTCCAACTGGAGAAGGAACAAAGTGATATATACAACAAACGCTGCAGTAATCCATATCATTTTTACGTCATCTTGCCTCATGTCTTTCAAGACTGTTAACGTCTCTTATCGCATCTGCAGGCTCAATCTAACAACTCTTCCCTAGGTGTAGTTGACAGAATTAGCAAAAGCAAGGGACAGCACTGCCATCTTGTCACTTCCTTGTCTTTGTACCTGTGCTCATAGAGACTCCTTATCGTGCCTCGGCATTATTCTGATCCTACCAAGTGCCTCTCTACCACCGTGTGAAACTCAGTCATGTGAAACGAATCCAAAATTCCACAAGGAACGGGGTCAATCTTTCAGTGAAAATAATAGCCCATTTGAGCGCGTCTTCTTTCTCTGACCGGAAGGCAAGCTCTCTAGAGTCCACTGGGGATATTTCCTAAAAACACTTTGAAAGCTCACACATGTGTGCTGTGATTTTTAGAAAGCAGGATACTCTGCTTGGGGAATTGGAAGATCTCTGCAACACTGAAAAATGAAAAATGGTTGAAAGGGGAAAGATTCACGAGCGTCATCAGAGAGGTTTCTGCATAATTTAATGTTGTTTGTGTTTTCTAAAGCCTAGATAATTGCTTATTAAAGACTTCAGCAAGTTTATAGAAATAGTGCTTGCTACTTGGTAGTCACTATATGGCATAAGCCTATTTTAGCAAATTTTCTAATAGTGCACAGCATGCATCTGTGACTGAGACAAAAATCAATGCTTATGGATTTAGCCATGTAATCCTATCACTTGTTCTGTGAGATATGATTTGAAATGTAAAGTACGTTAAGACTTAAGTGAACTTGGAAGCATGGAGTCTCTGGGGTGTTTCTTAGTATCCTATTTATTATTGATCAGACTATTTCTTTATTGTCTCTCTCCTCATCCCAGTCATCCTTCCTCCGCTCTTCACCAATAGGTTTTAAATTATGTGTTTCAGAACCAATAAACTATCCTGAGTAAGAATATTTAGTTCCTACTTTCAAAACAAGTAATAATTTTAAATTTCTCAACCCAAGAACATGATCATGTGGCCAATCAGGTAAAGACTTAAAAAAAAAAAAAATAGGAAAACATTCACTGAAGTTTCCAAGTTTTACAAAGAAGTAGACCATTCTCTAGAAACATAATACAAATTCAATAAGTTAAACACTTCTAAATGACCTTAAATAATCCTAAAATATATGCTTAGTAGGTACAGGAGTTTGTTAATGTAAAGTTTTAGAAATTGTGGCTCCTAATCTGATTATGTTAAGATTTTGAAATCACATTTGCTCTGCCTACTATGTCAGAACTGTTAAAGGCAATTTGAAATAGTCATAGCTACTTGGAGCCCTTCATTCATTCACTCAAAGTA
This sequence comes from Cabassous unicinctus, assembly GCA_029593785.1. NCBI lineage: Eukaryota > Metazoa > Chordata > Mammalia > Cingulata > Chlamyphoridae > Cabassous > Cabassous unicinctus. Next base: position 38,982 of record JAQZBX010001039.1, on the reverse strand, counting down.
TCTGTTGGAGACCTACAGTCTGCCAGGCACAGAAAGTGCTGGGACAGTCCCTCCCTTGTCCTTATAATGCTGCTATTCTAGTGGACCGTCATTAACTCACTAAATAAAGCTAATACTAATGGGAATTGTATAAGCCATGTTTTGTTTTTACATGCAAAAAGTTTGACATTTTTTAGCTTTTGAAATGATCATCCATAATAGCCTTACACTATCATAAAAACAGTTGCACAGTCTTTTAATCAGTCCTTTAAAGTAGTCTGTTTTAAGATAAAATTCTATACAGGCTTGTAAATTTTTCTCCCATTAATAGATTGTCTTTATCTAAAAATCTAGTTTTGGGTTCCCATAGTGAAAATGGGTTACACTTACTGTATTCTTTTGATATGGGAGAGTCAGTTGCAAACTAATCTGAATTCTAAGAACTATAATTCTCATTTTCATTAGCATATACTTAATGTGGGAGGAACATGACCTGCTCTCTACACAAACTGCCAAATCTTGGGTTTTTATTAGGTAGGTGGCTTTTAGACATAGGTGAAAGAAAAGAATTTTGGTTTCTATGTAAGGTAAGACGTGAATGAAAAGCATTGAAAACACTTTTGTTGAGACCTGTGTGTTAAAATAATTATGGGGGTTGGGGACTGTTCCCACTGGTGAGAGCTTGCTTACTTGGATGCATGGGTGTGTATTTAAAGCAAATCGCTTCCTGAGAAGGAATCCTGAATACTAGGAGCACTGTGGATGGAATCTGTTTATACACGCAGTCTGAGTTGTTGGGGTTTTTTTCTAAGTTATTTTGTCTTTAAAAGAACCAATCCACAGCGTGACCATCAGCTACTACTAATCCATCTAAACGCAGGGTCTGAATGCAGAACACATCTGCCATCTGTCAGCTGAGAATTCCCCTGCCACGCCCTGACCCCCGGCTCCCAACAAACTCCCCTTGGGGCTGTGATGACTTCGGCAGAGGTCTTTCTTCCCTGGCAAGGAAGGAGTGCATTTAGACAAATCATTAAAACCCATTACCTAACAAAGTGCATGTTCTTAGAGAACACAGTGATACTTGCCAATGAATTAATCAGCAAAATAGACTATGAGAAGGTTAGATTAGGAGTCTTGGAAAAGATCAGAATCCAGGAGATGCCAAGGCAGTTTCAGTTGCCATAAATCTTAGCCTGATTAGAGGGATTTTCTCTTAACGTTTTAGAATTCTGTCTGGGATTGATCTCGATGTTGCTGGGGCTGGAGCAACAATCGAGGTTTTCCTGGAGCTTGATGGAGGGAATCATTTATTTGAATAATTGATCATTCAATTAGTAGAGCAAATGTTGAACAGTTGGACAGCTCTTTTTATCAGTGTTGATGGGAAGTAATTGACTGCAGTTCATTATAAAGCAGAAAATTGAAAAGTGTGATTTAAAAACAAGAATATTAAATATAAACCCGCCCTCAAAGAAAGCCGTCTTAACTGCTCTTTTTGTCATTGCTGTTTGATTTTCTTCCCTCAGTGCTATTCCATTCCAAAATATGAACAAGCAACTGATTGTGTTCTCTGAATATTACTGAATAGCGATTTGCTTATAACGGTTGCGTCTAATGTTAATAATTCTGCAGAGTTGAGGCTTTTGAGTGGAGATTGATATTAGCAATTCATTGGATTTAACCTAAAACACCAGAAAAGGGGCAGACAACCAAAACTGAGGAGACCCTTGCGCTACACTGAGTCTCTACCTGATTTGCATGAAGAAACTATATTGTCAAGAAAAATGCTTACATTTGAAATGGTCATATTTGAATTTTTAACAACAAAATATAGGATGAATGCATGGTATACCATGGGCAGTTACAATACTTTACCTTAAAAGTAATTTGAAAATACTTAATCAAGGAAAAACCTATAGAATTGCAATTTATTCTTACTTCATGTTAAGTTTCACATAATGTCAAAAGACTACAGTTTGGGGAAGCGGGTGTGGCTCAATCGATAGAGCTCCCGTTTACCATGCGGGAGGCCGCGGGTTCACTTCCCGGGGCCTCCTTGTGAGAGCAGGCTGGCCCGCGCGACGTGGTGGGCTGATACGGCAGGACCTCACAGCAAGGGGGAGATAAGCAGACACGGAAGAAACACACAGCGAATGGACACAGTAAAACACAAGCAGCAAGGGGGGGATAAATAAATAAATAAGTAAATCTTAAAAAAAAAAAA
>JAQZBX010001039.1:0-36676 GCA_029593785.1 Cabassous unicinctus | reverse complement strand
TCTCAACCTGGCCCCTTTCAAGCCATAATATATAATTGATATATAGATACAGCAGCATAGGGTTTATTTGTCTATTTGTTTATATAAAACATGAGAACAATTTCAATATTTAAAAGCAAACTAATTTCTTTTGGTCCCTAATCAGATAACCTGCTTCTTAAAGTAGTAACTACGGAACACCTTATAGCCCAGAAGTAGAGGATGTAGAACAAACATATTTCATGTATATATAAAAGGGAAAATAAAAAAATGAATTAATGAATCAAATTAATGAATCAACATATCATCAGAATAAAAAATTCTGTTTATGCCCTTTATTTCTTTTAATTTTTTAAAATGAGAAATAACTTCCAAAATAATATTAAATAGTAAGCACCCTTATTTCATTCCTGGATTTAAAGGAATTTTCTTAATATTGAGAATATTGTTTTTCCTTTTAAGATAGATACTTTACTATTAGAAAAGTATCCTTCTAATCTTATTTTTAATGAGTGTTAAATGTTACCATATACTTTTTGGCTTAAATTAATTATACACTATTTCTGTTGCTTAGATAAATATTATATTAACATATTTTCTTTATAATAATTATGTTTTCATTCCCACTCTTCTTCTGTTTCTTCTTTATTATAGAAGGAATATCTACACATGTGATAATGGTTTCATTTTTAAAAATCCATTTTTATTATTTCACCTTGGTTGGAAGTATGAATAACTTATTTTGCTATGAAATTAAAGAATATTAAGAGAAGGTACTTTGATATTGCTATTTCTTATTGATAGTACCTAAGTTTAATTCATTTTTATATTAATTCAGAACTCCTACTATAACAATAAAGATTAACAAATCTTACTCTCCCCATCTGTCATCTCCTCTCATCTTTTCTTAATTTGTCTCTTTACTTGTTTAGCCACTTCTTACCCAAATGTTTATTGAGGCTCTACTAGACAAGGAGGGTGAAGGGAAGATAAAAATGATAAAATGCCCACTCCCTAGTCTGTATATATGTTACTCCAGTACACATTGTTTTCTACCCCAATTGTACTACTATTTAACCCTTCAAGTGCTGATTTAAATATCCAGTATTAAAATTCAACCTTTTATATTAGTGCAATTTAACACCAATGTCTTTTTTTTAAAAGACATTTTCCTGAAAATGAATAATGTGATTTTTTTTCAACACTATATATAAACTTTATATAGCATATGTACTGTATTTGATTTCCATACTTTTCTACTTTCTTCTTTTTGTCTGCATACAAAGAGACAGACTGGTGTTAGACCCTACCACCCTTAGACCTGGGTAAGACGGTCTGTTGCATTGGGCCCTGCACTGTAGTGTATCCCAGGTCTGCCCTCCTTCAGCCATGCTCCTTCTCATACACTTCCTCTTCTAGAGTATGCTTTCAGTTCCCAGGACCCTAGAATTCTCTGCTCAAAGGACTCCAGCTTCCTTCCACGTCTAGCCCCGCAAGGGCAAACCTTGCTGTCAATATGTAAACATCTAGGTATAAAGGTTGGCCAAGGAGCTACTTTTTATAGGGAGTATGGACAGAGATTGGGCGGGTGGGCTAGGATGGCCATACAGGTGCTGCAAGGCAGCTCGTGGCAGGTAAAGGATGTGGGGGTGGAACGCATCTACTCTCCCCATGTCCCCATGGAACTCAGCATGGAACTCAGACCACTTAAAGAATTCTAATTTGTAACCTAGCCTTATAAACAAGTCCCTGGAAGGTATGTTTGTTAAGAGCAGAGAATAGCAAATAGCTTAATTCATAACCTTGAAATATTTCAATTGGTGGTATAGAGACTCCATTTGCACTCTTGTCCTTTGCCCAGCAAATGTTGGGGGCAGGCCTGTGTTGAAGTATAATTTTCTTTTGCTCTCTTGAACTGTTTTTCTAATTCATTGAAAGCAGTCCTTGTGGGATTCTTCTTTGACATCCCTGCCTGTTACCTTACTGTCAGAGCCCACGTTTGCTGAATTTTGTGTTAGGATATTCAACGGCTAATTAAGAACTGTTCTTCTGGTTCAGGGATAAAAGGCAGTTGGAGGCCCACTGGACATCAGGTCTCACCTGTGGTGTTTCCATAAGAGAGTGCATCAAAATGACTCCATTATATTTAGAATTGCTTAGCAATTGTTTCCTTTTAAAGAAACAAAAAACAAAACATAACAACTCCATGTGTTTATTCTCCCCTTCTTATTTGGAAGCCAAACATAGTTCAATAGCTAGAGAGGAGTTAATGGAAGCATGCCACCTCCTACATTTGGAAAAAGAGTCAGTGTCTCTCATCCCCTATACCATAGCTAAGCAGCGTATTTCCTATAAACTTGGGGTCATTCACTCGCTCATTCAAAAACTATTTATTGAATGCCTACTATGTGCCAGGCACTGTTGTAGTGCTGAGGATACAGCAGTGACAAGAACAAAACTTTTATGCTATTTGAGAGGAGGAATCAGATATAAATTATATTAACAAATCAACATATGCCTTAATATTGGATGAAGATAAAGGTCACAAACAAGAATAAAGTAGGAAGGGGAGAATGGTGAAGAAGTGGCAGCAGAGATGTGTCCTTGAATGAATTGAAAGAACAGAGTATGTGGATACCTGGGGGGAGCAGCCGACAGAACCATGAAGATCCTGAGGCAGGAGCTTGCTTTGCAGGTGTTAGAGGAACAACAAGAAACTCCAAGTGGCAGGAACAGAGCTGGGGAGGAAGAGAGAGTGAGGAAATGAAGATGCAAAGATAGTGCTTGGATCATATAGACATAGAACATTCTAGACATCGTAAATGAAATCAGTGGAGGGTTTTCAGCAGTGCTTCGGCATGCATTTATGTTTTCAAAAGATTGCTCTGGCTATTTGGGGTAGTTGCATTTAGGGAGTTTCATGTCAAAGCAGGGAGACCTGCTAGGAGGCTATTATGGTAATACAGACAAGAGATCATGTTAGCTTGGACTAGGTTGGTAGCAGAGGATGCCGTGGAAACGGTTGCACTTGGGGTATATCTGATCTTGCAGAAATATGCTCTTACTTTTTCCTAGTTGCAAAGAGTGCTGACAAAATCCCCCTGCCCATTTTAGCTTTCATAAGATCTTTCTGGATCAAGGCCTAAAGCCTGATGCCATTTCTTGCAGCCACCTATACAGAAATGCTGATTGTATTATTCTTTTGTAATAGCTGTGTCCTCCGAACACTTGTTTTTTGTTTTATTATTTTTTTAAAGATTTATTTATTTACTTATTTACTTTTGTCCATTTCTACACACATACCCACCTCCGTTTTTGTTGTTTTTGTGTCCATTCGTTGGGCAATTCTCTGTGTCTGTTTCCTGCCCTTTCTCCTTCTCCTCGTGTCTTCACCAGGATTCGATCCTGGGAACCTCCAATATGGGAGAGAGGCATCCTACCGCCTGCGCCACCTTAGTTCCTGGTTTTTCAGCGTGTCTCTTCTTCGCTCTCCCTTGCGTCACTCTCCTGTTACATCATCATCTTGCTGCGTGGCTCGGTGGGGCCTGACAGCACACCCGCTCGTGGGGCCTGGGGCACTCACCACTCACAGGGCTTGGCGGCGCACCTTTGCACAGGGCCTGATGGCACACCCACGCATGGGGGCCTGGCAGCCCACGCACCTTCTATGTTTATCTTTATTTTTACCAGGAGGTCCCAGGGATTGAACCCAGTTCCCTCCATATGGGAGACGGATGCCCAACCACCTGAGCCACATCCATCCCTTTTTTTAAAAATAGAGTGATTTCTGGGTATTTTGCCTAGAAGCAGAGAAAGAAAGTCTGTCTTGTCCATCAGTCTGACATTAAGTGCCATTTTTTATATGTATTTTTAATGTAAGATGCCTCAGATCTGTTTCTGAATGTGGACTGAATGTTATTTTTTAATAAAAATGCAGTAATATGCCCCCCCCAAAAAAGCTGAAGAAACTGAAAATCAGATGTTAAATCCCACAAAATACTTTCAAATACCTTTCAATTTTGTAGACCAGGAAAAGAAAGGAAGGATTAAGAAATCTCTTTGAAATCAATGATAGCAAATCTTTCCTATTTGAAAATTGTTTTTCTGTGGGTGGTGCTGTGGGGTGGGGGAACTAGATATAACACCTGAAATATCATGGAGACCAGTGTGTCTGCACTTGTATCGAATTTAGCCTAAGTTAGGCCTCAAATACAGGGATGCCAAACACTTAGAAAGCAGCTGTTCTTTTAAATATATTAAGCAATTTACTTTAGGTAATGTAGCCTATAAAATTTTAATTTTGGATTAAATAAACCATATCCTTCAGCATGCGTATTGTACCTTGATATTCAAAAGATGAAATATGAGCATATTTAGTGAATTTCTCCCCAGGATGCTCCACAGGAGAAGGGTCAATAGTTTCCTAATGAAAGTAGTCAATAGCAATTCCTCTTAGGAAGCTCAAGGAAATTAGTGTTAAACAGACATCAGTGTCTTGGGTTTTACACAATTACGTGATAGGATTGTTGCAAGTTTCAGGAAATGGTTTCAGGAGCCATTGCATTGAAGAGGTAGTTGATAGGAAACAGTGTAATTGTCCTGACTCTGATGATAGTTGCATTATAATCTAGAAGCCAGAAAAACAGTAGCTTGAACACCTTTACTAAGAAACATACAGTCTTTATAAATAAATTGCCAAAGGGTAGTAAAGGTTATTGCATTTTAATGTTATGATTTAGAATAGAACAGATGTTACACTGGCTAAAAAATTGAATTAAATGCCCATTTGATTTATTGCTTCTCAGCTACTCTGTTATATGCTGTGAGGTTTTGATCTTGCAGCTTTCTGTGAAAAGCTATTTATTTAACAAACACTTATATAGCCCTCCTGTTCCAGGTGCCTTACACATATTAACTCATTTAATCTCTGTAGCAATGCTTTGAGGTTGGTAATAAAATTATCCTCATTTTGCAAACAAACAAACAAAAAAAAAACAAGGCAGAGATAGGTTAAGTAACTGCCTAAATTCATAAAGCTGTTAAATGGTGCACTCAGGCAGTGTAGATACAGGGCTGCGGCGCATACTCAACAGGTGTATGCTGCATCTTAGAGTAACTAAAGGCTTTGGTCTTCTCTAACTCTAATCCCTCTCCTAACAGATTTCATCTAAAAAATAGTTTCACATTTTTGTTTCTTTCTTATCACAACTGTAGTTTGAGGAAATGTTGACACACAATGATGTACACCTTATGCAAGGTGTATTTGCATCATTTTAAAAAGTAGCTTGGATTTCCTTTTCTTTTACATTTTTTAGTTTATTTTATGACATCCTTTATATCAAGAAACAACCTATGTGACAAAATTCACCAAAGGGCATTATGGAGAGGAGCGTATTATAGCTAGAAAATAATCTGCTTACCTGAAGCCTTGCTGAAAAGAGACCAGCTTTCGATTCATCTATGAAGTTGCTTGCTTTGCCCAGTTAAGAGAAGGAAATTGGTCATAAATATTGAGTTGACAAAGTTTATCTATTTCTTCTATAGCATTTTCATAAGTAAAAAGTGAAAAGAAAATCAATACTTGCCTATTTTCTAACGCTAGCTCTGGTTTATTTCATTGTCTAATTAACAATTGACAAACCATGTACTGTCTTGGAGCATGCAGAATTCACTAGTGGCCTGGAGCAAATGCCGCTGCTGTGATTTTGTTAGATCTTTTAAACTGAGCTGTGATAGACAAGCCAAGTTGCAAAAATACCAAGGGATACTTTAATGTTCCTAGAGTCTGGATTTCATAGATGTAATTGGTCCTTTTAAGTATATCCAAAATTAATGTCAGCTCTTCTGAAGTTATAACGTGGTATTGATTCTCCAAAATTCCTGTTATTGGCTAAAAGCAGATCCTTCGATCTTTCCTAGTCTGTTGTGCATGAAGAGTCAATACAGGTTTAGGAAATTATACCTCCTCTCCCTTGTCCTTGCTCTTTCTCAGCCACAGTAGTAACCTTACAGTGATTCCATTTGAGAAATCTGCGTTTCAGTTTATTCAGTTTATGCCCATCTTGCAGCTCTGTTTAGATAATCAATTTATTAAAATGTATTGAGCTTCTACTGTGCGCTGGATGGATGAGAAGATAAATATACATTGCTCTCAGTTTGATGATGGAGAAAGTAATCCATAACCCAAGTTAGATTGGGCTAAGTGCTATGAAAGCATGGAGAAAGTATTGATTAATTGCATCTAAGGAATCAAGAAAAGCCTCAAAAGTAAGGCAATATTAGATGTTTGAGTTGCAAGACAGGTGATATTTTGCCAGCCAGATAGTGAGTAATTAGGCAAAAAGTGAAGGTGCTTTGGAAACAGAGAATACAAAAAGCAAAGTCCCTCAGGGTTTTTAGTCATTCACTCAATAAATACTTATTGAACGCTTATATGTTTTAGAAATTGTACTTGTCATTTGCAATGACCAAAACAGACAACAGTCTTTGCACTGGTGGAGCCTAAATTCTAGTGGGTTAAAATAGGCAATAAATAATAGAGAAAAAAGTAAATTGTTGGCAGGTTAGAAGGTGACAGGTGTTGGGGGAAAAAATGTCATGCAGAGTAAAAGGGATTAGAAGTGCAGGGATGGGGAAGGGCTGAGGGTTGTAATTTTAATAAATCAAATGAAAAGTAAAGCCAATAATAAAAGGCCAAGAATTAGGATTAAGGTGAGTTAGAGTAAGACCAAGACTTCAGGTCAAAGAAAGTCCTATATGCTCAGAGTAGGGTAGGGAGATGTCAGATGAGACTGGAAAGGCAGATCTGAGCCACATCATAAAGGATTTTGATTAAGGATAAAAGATGGGTGACTTCATTGCCATAGGTAAAGGGAAAACGCGAAGGGATTTTGGAGAAAGTTCATAATATTATTAGATGGCATATTAGAAAAACAAACAAACATAAGCTGAATGGGGGTGGAGTTGGGTTCTAGGCAAGAAGATCAGGTAAGATATTCTGGTAATAATTCAGGTGAAACAGATGAGGATCCAACTAAAAGCTGGTGGTAAAGGATGTAGGATGGAATATAGAAACATGTCAGAGGTATAATGGACAGGACTTAAAAATGGATTGGTTGGGTTGGGTAAGGGAGAGGGAAGAATTAAACTCGACTCCCAAGTTACTAACTTTGTTGACTTAAGAGGATAAGGATATACCATTAGGATGATATTATTATCCTGATGGCAACTTGTATTTGATGCATAAAGGTCTGGAAATACAGATTTAGGAGTTAAGGAACTAAAGTGACCATAAGGAAACTAGAGTATGCAAGGAAAGAAAAAGAAAATAATTTACTTTAAGTAACAAAGCTATATTGATATTCTTCAGTTAAAGTTAATTCAAATTTTAAGTCTTTGATTTAATTTAAAAATACAGCATTTTTCCTTCCAAATTTCAACCATATTTGTGAATAACTCTAGTATATATAGTCTATACCATGCTATCAAATATGTATAAAACCATAACTTAATTACTTGGTATCCATCCTTGACTTAAAAGCATGTAACATTCTTCATCATGAAACATTTTTATTTCCTACAGGTTTTCTAGCTCATCTATGACCAGCTTGAACCAAAAGTTGAGTCACAGGAAAACCACAACAGTTTGTTATTTGCCTTGCTTAAACTTATCTTGAACAAAACCTTCATTTTTCCTTAATTCCCTCTCATGTTGCCCAAAGAGCATAATAGAGAAATGTGTGTATATGTGCACATAGTTGCATATACATATAGAATCATGAATTTGTAAGAGAATTATGACATTTCTTTTAGAGCACTATAAACTTGGACAATTCAACATTTATATAGAAGGCAATTCACAGAACAGTCTTTCAATTTGTTATCAGACAAAAGACTTAAGGGATCAGAAGGTTAACCTCAGCCATATCCCCATTTCTTGCTTGACTGATTTAAAGATGGTTTTGTTGCATAATTAGGGCAACCTATTTGTGCATTGCTTAAAGTTAGTGTTAACACTTGAGCGTGGGCTATGACTAAAAATTCTGTGACTTCATTAAATGTCACTCAAACAGCTCTTTCATTCCCTCTTTATGACTAAAAACATGTAATAATTTCGTTATAGGTTCTTTTCTCATCTTCCCATGATTAGAACATAATTTAAGCAGGGAGTAATGCCAAAGATAAATTTGAGTTTCTGGTTGTTTATGAATAAATTTTATTGTTAACATTTTTCAATCCAAAATTGACATAAAATTTTAATACTTTAGCTCACTAAAATCAATCCTCAACTTATGATTAACATGCTATTTCAGAAGTCATGATTCAAGCTTGAAAACATTAACCCCATCAGTCATTTGTGAATAATCACTACAGTAATGCAATTTCGTAAGCCACCCAACCTTATCTCAGGTGCATCTTTTTCAACATAAAGACAGGCTGCCTGTTAACTCAGTAGGAATGAGTGATAGAATTTAGTAAATTAAAATTTAGTGATAGACATAAAGGACATTGAAAGCTTAGATCAGTCCTGAAATCATATCTGCGAGTCTTCATTTTGTGCACTTTGAGTAGGAAGACTGAGATGTGTACCTCTGTCTATCACCAAAAGAGGTTTTACATTATTTTCTATTACCAGGAAACTATTGTCTGGGGATCCTGCAGGCAGAATTCCTAGATTAGTACTCTGTCCACCAGTAACAAGTAGTAACATATCCCTAAAATTTCATATTTATCTTTGCAGGACTCCTTTCATGTAGGCGAGTGGCATAATGGAAAGCTTCAGGCTCTCCACTTTGGCAGAACAGCTTCACGTCTCTGACCAGCTGCAGAAAAGTTAGTGACCTTGGGGAAACTGCCCTTGCGTATCCTTGGTTTCCTTATATGTACATGAGGCTCATGCTTGAGTGGCTTATTATAAGGATTAAGAAGCCCATGAATACAAGTTCCAAGCATTGTGCCAGCATGCAGTAGGACCTCAACAAAAGCAATAGTATGTAATTTAAAATTTTGGAAATTCTTGCTGAGAAAACGGTGCCAGTTAGATAAATGGGAGATGATAAATACTGGTCATAACCACAGAGAAAACATATCATACTATTTAAGATGTCAGCTTTATTTTTTTTTCAAGCCCTAAATTAATTGACAAATGTTAGGCATAGCCCCTGGAGTGTATTCTTTCTTGCCCTGTCCATCTCTACCAACCCTTGTTAAATTTTCATTACCAAAGCAAGTGTATCAAAATCTTAAGCCTTTGAGCATTCTATTCCCAAAGGTATGCCTAGTGCATTTATTATTGAGATTTCAGTTAAATAATTCTGATAGAAATCGGCAGATTTTCTGAGATTAATATCCCAGCTTGATTCTTTTACTAATTCATTTGGATTATTTATTAGAAAATCTTAAAATGAGAGTGTGTTGTTATCTGTATTTGAAGTATACCTGGATACCCACATGGGGTGATAAAGACAGTGTTTACATAAGCTGCCAGTCAATGTCTTGTCTTCCAGCAAGATTAACCTTTTAAAAGGTGAATTATATTAGCTATATTCTGTTTGTCATACAGGCAACCTTATCAACCCTTTAAAAAGAAGTGATGGAGTTGATGGACCTCCAGTAAGCACTCATTCTGTACAACTCTGTCCTTTTATGTATCCTGTTGAAAGTCTGGGCTAGTAAGTGATGCTATTAAATGGTGTATTTTTAATGAGGTTGGACTATTTCGTATTCTAAGGGCTTCCTTCGTGGGATCCTTAGAGGTGCATTACCAGAGTGTTACATGGCAGGATAGAAATCTGCTCCTTGTTATCTGGGCCACACTAGCACGCGTTGTATTGGAGCCCCAGAGCCCCAAGCAAAATTATTTTCAAGAGCCAAACACAGCGAGTTTATACTGTGGAAGCAAACTTTCTGCTTTCACCATAGATGGCAGGTGTGAAGAATGGTGAGCATCAGATGTGGTGCTGGCACGTCAGCAGAATGAGCAAGCACTTTCCATTTCCATTAAGGAACCAGCGACAGCACCTTGTGGTAAGGACAGAATGCCAAGGCCATATGTGATTGAGTCACTTATGCAGAGAAGATCCCTAAAAACCTGATAGGACAATTCCACTTTATAAGTTCTCCACAGTAAAGTTTCCAGAAACCACTTCAGTGTGGATACAAACAAGCTGAGCAATCCAGATCTAAATCATTCAGCATCTTTTGCTGTAGCCTTAGAGGTTCTCTTGTTTCCCTCCTCCGTGCCTAAGCAGGGTGCAGCTGAGTAGAGACGCTTCTCTTTCAGGAGCAGCCCAACACCCTGTCAACTCTCCTGACAACCTCAGGATCATGTGACGTGTATGATAACCAGGAAGACGATGTAAAGACTGAGCCTTAAATTAAAAATAAAACCTATAGTTTCCTTTCTACAGATTGCCTGAGTATTAAGAAAATGAATGACCACTTTGAACTGCATATTTCTGTGAATTACATACTCTTTTGTACAGCCCAGTGATTATTTTATTCATATAATCATTTTTGTAAGGCTTTTGTTGTGGTGTCTTTGTCCTACTGTGATAAAAATGTAAAACGGCATGCAGTAATTGCATGGAGTCACCCACAATGGGTGGTACAGTTTGCTACTTTTGCAACTCCTAAAGAATGAAAAGCACAAATCAAGGTGCCAAACATAAGTGAGCAAAAGAAGGTTAACAGAACAAAACAGAAATGAACTGAAAATGAGTGCAGATAACCTTCCCTTTCACATAGGACTTGGAGTCCTCCCGCCCCCTAAGTTTGCTTGCAAAAGCCAACAACAGGAAACCAGGTCATAGGGCCCCACTGAGGCCAGCCATATGCAGCCGTTTCTTGGTAGCATATTTGTGAAGAGGAGTTCTGTAAATATCAGACAGAAATCGTGTGCCCAGAGTAAACCCAAAGTCAGGCCATGCAGTCTCAGAGTTCAACTCTTTGTAATGCAAGCAAATGCAAGCTCACTTTCAAGACAGTGCTATCCTATAGAAATAGAAAGCAACCACAAATGTAATTTTAAAAATTCTGGTAGCTGCATTTTAAAAAGTAAAAAAAGTGAAATTAATTTTAATAATTGTATATCTAAAGTATTATCATGTTAACATGTATTCAATATTAAGTTATTGAGATATTTTTTTATTTTCATACTGTCTTTGAAATCCAGTGTATATTTTATCCTTTCACTGCATCTCAATGAGGACAAGCTGCATTTTAAAGTGACCAATAGCCACATTTGTCTGGTGGCTAATGCAATGGACAGCACAACTCTAGATGGACCTTTTCTTATTGATAAAAAGGGTTTGAAATAGATCCTCATTAACTCCATTCTAGCCATAAGACTGTGCCCTGTGTTATCTTACTGAGTGCAAATAGACAGATGACAAATTTATCCTGGAAACTACAAAAAGATAAAATAATCTTAGAAACAATTTTGAAAAAATTAAGCTTGCAGACAGCAACCTTATCCATACTTGCCGTTTTTGCTTGTCTTCTTCCTCTAGAAGGCCATCCTTATTTATTTCCTTGTATTTCATCTACTGCTGTAGTTGAAACTTTTGTTTTGTTTAATTTTGTTTAGCCTGTGTTGTTCAATGCAGCAGCCCTAGCTCCACTGGACTGTCGAGGACTTGCCAGTGTTACTGAGGAATTGAACACTTAATTTTATTCAATTTTCATTAATTTACATTTAAAACTAATACTAGATTCAGTTATTGGACAACTTTTAAGTATTTTTGAAACAACTTACACATGTGAATCTGCTTTTCTATCTATAAACTTTATGAAAACTAAATTCAAATAAAATATTTCCAGTGAAAATTTAGCACCCACATTAAGATTGCTGAAAGTGTAAATCAAATACACAGTGGATTTCAAAGGCTTAGTACAGGAAAAAGAAAGAATATCTCATTAGTACATTTTTATATGGAATATATGTTGCAATGACAATATTTTGGGTATATTAAGTTAAATAAATGTTATTAAAATTAATATTACTTGTATCTTTTTACTTCATTTTAATGTTACTACTGGAAAATTTTAAATTAAATATGTGGTGTGCTGCTTAAATACTTACACTCACCTGGGCTTTGAGAATGTCTCAAACATTTAGTTTGAAGAGTAATGGCTGGGAGTAGAGTGCATTCCTAAAACCTATAATTCATCACTGGTTTAAAGGTATCTCCTTTAAAAAGTCAAGGGTTTAATGAAGTGCATCATAAATAAACATTAACAGTCAATAGAGCTGGCCTACCTTTCAACATACTGTTCTGTGAAATACTTTTTTGCCTCTTTTGTTTCAGGGTTGATTGCTTTTTCATATATTTACATTTTTAAAGTGAATTAGTAATTCTGACCAATGCCATATGTGATCTGAAATGTAGTACTAAGCCAATAATTTGTAAAGTGTTTTGAATTTGACAGTAAAAAAAAAAAGATGCTATACAAGCACAAGTTATTTTACTTAGCTTCTATAAGTAAAGGGAAAGAACATAGCCTTATTAACTTATTGAATTTGCTTTTCCAGATACCTCAGTGTTCAGTTGAACTATTCAGTTATGATATATTATAATTTCATACATCACAGATAACTAGACTTAATGTATTTTAGATGTCAAAATGTTTTTAAATCATGAAAGGGGTATTCATACATTGCTGAACAGGCTGTCAGCATACCAGAGGCTAATTTAGACTGTGTCTGGGTTATTTTCATGGCCTCTGATGCTTCTGTGAAAGCATCTGTTCACTGCACCTTATCTGTCTTTCATCAGAATGAATTTGTCAGCCGTTTCTAGGGAAAATATTGTAAAATAATTTTCTGAGTATACTATTTGTATTCCATTGCTAACACAATCTATAAACATCACCTGAGATAGAGCTGGTTAATTCTAAAAGAATTTCTTAAGCACCTACTAAGGGCTCAGTAAAGTAGGCCATAGGATCCATTTCCCTGAAATAACTGAAATCTACATGAATATCCAAATCAGCCTAAGAGAAAAGTTGAGACCTCAGAACAAAGAAGGATAACATTATATCAGTATAATAAATAGTAATAGTCAATAGTCTGGATATCATCAGGAACACATAATTATTCTAAAAATATTATAGCTTTCTAGAAGCTTCCAGTAAGGTCTGAGTAGAGGAGCTATCAAAATTTTAGTGGGTTAGTATAGAAAATTTAATGTGTAGAATATTAAGACTATCTAACATTTATATTTAAATAAAGTGGTAACAAGGCATAACGTTAAAGAGGATTGGAGAAGAAATGAGAAGACTCAGATTCTAGTTCTCACTTAGCATTTCCAAGTGGTATGATTTAGGATTGTACCACCTAAGTATGTTATTAGTTTTCTGACCCTCAATATCATGTATGTAAAATGAGGATTAATAAACACTGCTCTGCCTGATCTGCAGGGTTTTGGTGAACAGCAAATGAGAAAAGTTTTGTGAAGGGTTTTCCTGAATTTCGTATGACTAGTCAAATACAAGGCATTACTATATATCTACCTTCCCAAATTCCTTTGAAGGCTTATAATGTCCCTCTGCTTTCCTCAGCTACCTGCAGACTTGATATCATTACAAATTATACTTGGACACAAAATATTTTGGTGTAAACTGCCTCCCAAATGAAAGTTATTGTTATTTTAATATAACAGCCTCACTGTTCAGCTCTGCTGGTATAATGTGGCAAAAATTAATTTAACGTTTAGAAGAAAAAAAATACAAAGTTAGATTTCACCGGACTTAATCAGAAGACCTAGACAGGGGTTCTTAACCTTTTTTGTTCCAGGTCCTCTTTGCCAGTCAGGTGAAAACCACAGACCCCTTACTAAGTCTGCTCTATACTGTATATTATTAATAAATATATCACACCCACACCAATACATCCCCACAAGAATAATGCTTTTTTGAATTTCAATTCAAGCTCATGGACCCCTGGTTAAGAACCCCTAATTAGAAGACTGGTAATAGGGAACTACTGCCTTTACAAATTATTTTACCATTAGGTTCCCAGCTGACATTTTATATTGGCAGCGGTCCTATCAGTAATAGTAAAAAGAAATAAAACAGTATTTTATTTCATTTTATTCAAATGAGAGATTTTGGAATATGAAGCAATTTCTCAAGCTCTAGAGCAACTGAGAAAAGAGATTGGGATTTTAATTGTGTTGACTTTCTATTGTTGGACCCTCCAGGCAGTTCAGAGTTCCTCAAGATGTCTAATATAAAAGTTTATGGTGCTCCATTTCTAATAATAAATTTTGAATGAAATATAATTTGAAAATTATAGTTGCTTTCAATATCACACATATTTTTATCAATATAAAACAATGCTTTGAGTTCATTTGTTAAAAATCATAGACTTGTACCTTTCTGCTTTGAAGACCATGTTATAACAGGCTCTTTGTGACAGGACCAGGTAGTGGATTTGCAGCACCTTTGTTTCACAATATCCCACAGAACCAAATTTAATTTCTTTTCAAAAGGAAGGAAAAAATGTACCTTATTATAGCTTCTAATTTAAAAGAAATGGAAAAAGTCTTCTCAGGAAACTCTTTAGAATAGAGATATCCTAGGGGGAAATGTTGCTTGGTACCTGGCAACTAAACCCTGGAAAATAATGTACATGTTACCTTGAGGGTGAGAGTCTGAGCTCAGATCTCTAGAAATGACCATTCATCCCAGACAACCTGGACGTCTTTTGCTTACCTTTTATATTGTTTAGTCTCAAGAAATTTTTATATGCATTGAGATATTTATGGCATGTCCGACTTTTATTCTATGTATATTAGACATCGATTTGTGTTTCTGAAGAGAAATAAAGATCAATTTAAATTTGAGCATGCAACTGAGTGTTAAGAAGAACACTTTTAAAATGATGTGAGCCATTTGAAGTCGCATAAGGAAAGAAAATTTTCAAATTGCATTTTGAAACAAAATTTTCATTGAGGGTGTGATTGTAAGAGGTAGTGGGGTACCATCTCTGTGAGAAAATTAAAAGAATAAATTATGTATATTGTTTAGTTTCATTTAGTTTTGTTTATACCACACTGTGCTCAATAAAGAATTTGACAACACTTAAAAAAGCACATAAACCACATGAAAAAGATAACTCACTGATAAAGTTGGTAGGGCAGAAAAATTATACAGGCGATGATGCTAATGGATCGATAGTGACGAGGATGACATGTTTAATTGGTATGTGAATGCTGGACACTGTTCTAGGCACTTTTCATGTAGAAGCTCATTTAATCCTCACAATAACACTGTGTAGTTGGAACTGTTATTAACCCCATCTTACAGAAAAAGGAAAATAAATTAAGGTGTATGTCTCGAATTACAGAGCCAGTAAGAGGCAGAACCTGTGTTCTAAACCTGTAGCCTGGCCTTTGAGCCTGAGCCCTTGGTCACTAAACTCTGCTGCTTTCTCTTGTAAAACCATCATGCAGAATTATGTACATTTTTTGCAGGACACTGAAAATTTGCTTCTAAGATTTTAGCAACTAAACGCAAGCTGCGAACACAATCACAGTGTCAATAGGGTAAAAATAGCAGTCATTCTAGGGAATTAAAAATGAATAAATATAGACACATTTTCAGACCGCCTCCTTGTGCCATATATTGAATCATGCTGTGAATCAAATTATGTCCCCATGTTAACAAAGTGATATGTTTTTTGAAATTATCCATACCTGCAAACATCAGCATTTTGGTAGGATTCTGGTATATCAAAAGGGGGTTTCCTCTTCAGTATCTCTAGAAATAAAAATGAGGCTCTGTGGAGCTGATGGTGAAGTCACATGTCTGTACCAGGAAAGCCTAATCGTGTTTTGCCAACTCAGCTTGAAGCAAACCTTTCAGCCTCCAGACCTTTGGTATTCTGTGGCATGCAGGCCAGAGCATACTTTAGAAAGTTTCATGTCATGGTAAGGGTAGCAGCAGAAGGTTGGTCTAGGAATGATTTGAGATGGGTAATTTTGAACACGTTGTCGAGCTAGTGACAAATCTTAATATGCTGGTAAATACTGATATGATGACATATCCATATATCATTCAAGCACGTTATCCAAGGAGTTTGGCCAGTATGGTTCAAATGCTGGATTACAATTGCTTCCTCCAGAAGAGTGAGATTCAGCATCTAACCATGGTAAACCAATCAAACCAACCCTGGGGGCTGAGGCTGTCTTGCCCAGTAAGGAAGACTGTAACCATGTCTGAGTTTGACCTAGGGAATGAGCCATGTGAATTCTCTTAGGGCGTCAAGTGGAGTTGCAGCTGTTACTCTGCTTAAGCAGGAAAGCAAAAGCCCTGCCTCCCTGAAGATCTCAGGGTATATTTCTGGTAGCTGATCAGTGAGCTACCTTGGCATTGCTTCAAGAGGGGGCATTATATCAAATAACTTGTTTTTGTTTTGTTTTGTTTTTCTCTTTTGTGACTGAGAACAAGAGAGGAGCAAAGCCTCTTTTATATAGTGCATATTAATCACTATCAAAACACACAGCTGTTGGTTTCATTTGGCTACTAATTTACTTACAGTTTGATCTTGCCACTTAACATGAAGTATTATTGCTGAGGGAACAATGTGAAACTATGTTGTTGTAAATGACCTTTGAGTCAGAAAAGCTCCATTTGTTTTGCCAAATAATTAATCTGATGTTCAGTGACTCTCCCACTGCCCAGAGACCTCTATAATCCTGAGATGCAACATTTTATGTTTGCAGATGCTTGATTTAGTGGTGCTTCTGCCATTCGATCACCAGCAAATGATAGCACAGCCAAGCAAGACCAGCGAGATTTGTGTCTGTTTTTTGTAATGGTAAACCTGTGGTGCCAGCTGTCTGCCAGAAACTCTCCAAAAAACTCAAATATAGTGGACAATAATCAGCTCATTTAAAAAATGCAGCGCCAAGAAGACTCATAATGACAATTGAAAACACTTGCTAGTGTACTTCCCTGGCTCAGACCACCAGCTGGCAAAGTTGTAGTTGAGCTAAGATTTCTATGTATGACTCCAAGGGATGACATTTACATAAGGTGTGATGTGAATGGTGCCCCCTAGAATTGTGTAATATGGTAGCTCTGTATTTTATATAGTCAGCAGTTTTTGCCCTTTTCACATTATCCTATTATTATTTATTACATATTTGTGTCCCTCCTACCTTTCAGAACTCGTTTTTATTTTCTTGGTCTGCATCTTCACATGCCCTTGCAGAGTGCTTATGGCACAGGAAAAGGGTTTGCTTGTTTGTTTTTAAGTTTGTGCATTGAATTCCATAACACCTAGCATCCCAGCTTTTATATTTAAACAACAAAAAAAAAAAACCTCTCCAAAAATACTATTCATATTGTCGGCTCAGTCTTCACACTGTAATATTTAGGAATCTTCTGGGTATAAGTAAAACAAGCCCAAATCAAACAGGTTTAAGTTAAAAGAAAAAATGAATTTATATGTTCATGTAATGAAAAAGTCCCAAAGTAATATCCATCTGGATTCAGGCACAGTGAGATCTAGTGACCCAAAGGATGGCCTCAGTATACCCTCACCCTCTTTCAGCAATGCCTCCCTCTGCATTGGCTTCATTCAAACTTGCTCTATCCATCCCACCTCAAGATGGCCACTAGTATCACCATATTGTAGCCAGTCCATCCCATAATCACTTTCTTTCCATTATAAGAAAATCTCAGATTTCATTCTAATTTTACTACCTTGAGTCATGTGTCCATTCTTGAACCAATAGATATTCTGTTGGGCTGGAGGGGAGGTAGGTGGGCATCTGAACCACATTATCTGAGAGCATGATGTTTCTGTTAAAAAACAAGAAGAAATAGAGGCGGGGCAGAGGAAAGCAACATGTTCCACTGCATTATCCCCATTTAACAGATTATGAAACTAAGACTCAGAGAGGATACGTGGCTTAACATGGAGTCTTCTGACTCTAGGTCCAATATTTTTACACGTTACCTCTCATGCATTCCCGTGAAGTATCAGATTTGTAGGGGGTCAACAAATAAGTATTGCTTTTAGACCTGTGGTGTGGTATTCTGAGAATACTGAGGAACCAGAAGAAGTGAATGGGTCAATTGATAATGAGAATCGTGAGAATATTTTTAAAATCTTTGGCTGAGTAGAATTCAGCCAAATTTCCTAATTTATGAAAAAGGCAGCTTGATTTTCCTGATAGGTAAGACAAGTAGAAGCTTTCCCTGAAGTACTGGCAGTGATTTCAACAGGAATAATCAAGTTCGAATGGCTGCCTTGTTTCTGTGCTATCGTGATTACTGAAAGGATTTGCTCACTTTGAGCTGGATGTGGCTCTGGTTTCGGTGAGAGTGAAGTGGCACTTTGTCTGAGGCACCATGTTTTAGAGAGCTGTATGCATTCAGATCCGCCAGCAGCCCACGCCGCCTAAGGGACAGTTTCATAAATGCTGCATGATTTGAAGCCCACATCTTCACAGAACAGCATATCCTTGACGATCACATTTTATTTCAGTTTGGTTTTGTTTACCTTTCGATTCCCTCTTTGTGGTAGTCAGTCTTCAAGGTAGGAAAAAGATAATGATTTCATAAGAACTCGAGTTGAACCTACACAGAGGAAGAGGGAGTTAGGGAGTCTGCCCTGAAATCAATCTGCTTATTTAAGTAGATTTGAAGAAAAATAAGAGCATGAACACAACAAATCAGCTTGACTTATCTAAGAGAAGTGGATAAAATAGGCCCTGCAGGAGGAAACGTGCAACCAAATCCAGTAGTTTATCACATCTTCATGAAGCCTTGAAGTAGCTCTATGAATTTATATTGTTTCTGAAAGACATGGGAGCTGTGTTGTCTTACCCTGCCCCACTGTGAACTCTGAAATCAATCCATTGCTCTTTCAAACTTTGGGAAAATGATATGCTAGTAATGTCAATGAACTAGCTACATCCACAAGATGGTTTTTCACTCCCTGAGTTTACTGAAGTGGAAGACAGAAAGGATATACCCTGCCTGAATATAACCACATGTGCTCAAAGACCGTGATAAAACACCTCCTTAACATGAGGAAACCTTTTATTTTTTCTTTCCGTGAATCGTTTGCCTCCTTTGTATTTGCAAAGATTGTCAACTCTTATTTCTTTTTTGGAGGTGTGATAAAGCAGGGGCTTTGGTGAGAGGAAAGGGGATACTGTTCAAACAAATCCATCTCTGTAACAAAATAGACCAGAGTCATAGCATCGTTACCCATATACTTCCCTATATTACCCTCCTCTGCCTCAGTTTACCTTAGTTCAAAATTGCTTTCTATTATAGATATTCTGAAGACATACACTGTAAGTAAATAAAATACAAGTTAAGATTTTGGGCACATGCATAACAGCTTAAGGTTGTTAAATATTGGAGTTGGGTTACACTGTTTATCTTGGATTCTTTTCTCTATATTCTTTTTGCTGATGGCCTTAATTTTTTATTTGACAATAATTTTAACAGTACTAATACCTTAACTTGTGGAACAATTTATTTTCAAATTAGTTTGATGTATTCAGTATCACTTGTGTTTTACCTTTCCTTTCCATATTGTGCATGGTTTGCTAAGTCTCTTTCATTTAACTTAGATAATAGTTTTCTCCGGTAATTTAAAGAGTTTTATAAATATGTTTATTGAATAAATTAGTAAGTAAACCAAATTAAAAATCAATAAGAATATATCATTGTGATCTCCGAAGAAAGCAGTAAATAGGGAATGTATAAAATTATTTATTGGAAAGGCAGCATCCATATATTTCTCATTTTGACTTATAACTAATAAATGCATATTGATACCTCTTTGAGAAACTCCACAGAGCTGATTAAAATTTATCAGGCAATTCTGTAAGTCTGTGTTAAGTGTTAGTCAAAGGAAACAATCTTGCAAAATCTGGTGGTTAATATCACAAATATTGAAGCCCAACTGCTAGGATCCTGTTACATATTAGCTATGCGAAACTTGGACAAGTTAATTAACTTCTCTGTGCCTCTGTTTTGTTTTGTTTTGATTTTCATCTTGAATATGGAGATAATATTGCCTCATGGTGCTGTTGTAAGAATTAAATGAGTGAATTTTTCTAAAGTGTTTGGTGGGGTACATGGTATTCTATAAGTGCTTAATTAGTATTTGTTATTTTTTATAGTTGTTTTTGATGTTGTTTTAAGTTTTGGGAAATCTACTCAAACCCAGTTTTTCATCTATAACAAACCTGGAGCATCCCATAGAATAGCTGAAAAAATGAGAAGGCAATATCATTATATAATATAGAAAAATACTGGTTTCATAAAAACTAATAAAAACTTCCTTCACCTCTTCTTAGAAACAGTGTGAGTAGCAATTACTAACCGAGAAAACAATTTTCTGGCTTAAAGCAAGTGATAATGAGGCCCATCATTAAATCTTAGTCTTTTATTCAAAATTGAGCATCTTTGATAAAAGCTCCATGCCTGATCTTTAAAATTTTAAACAAAATAAAGGCCATATTTTGTTTTTATTTATAAAATGTGGAAGTAGATTTAAAGTAATTGGTAACTTTGCAAGTTTGCATTTTATCTCAACAGCAAAAATACTTAAGCAGTGACATATTCCCAGGCTTAACTCCTTATCGTCTTCAATCTTCATGCTTGTCTTATGCTAAATAGGTAACAATATTAAAAGTGCTTTTTAATTCTAAGGTCCAAAGAATCCCAAAGAAAACTTATTGTGAATGGGTTCAATTATACTAGTTGGTTAATCCTCTTCCATTTTTAATGTAGATTTTAATTAGAGACCCCAAATAAAACTACCTCCAAATATAATACTGAAACTTAAAAGTTTATCTTTAAGCTAGACCAGAGTCTTTGGAAGTTTTTGTTTACCTTTATGCTTCTAGAACTTAACAGTTTCATGGCTGCTGAAGCATATGTCATATTTCAAAATCTAGTCTTTTTCTGAACATCAAGGTAGAGTTTAGTCTTGAAAGATTTTTTTATCTTGTAAAAATAGCTCACCTTTTTCAACTTCATGTAAAGATGGCAGACTAAGCTAAAATGACAAAAAATGTCTTAAGGGCAACTTGGAATGAATAACTTGAAGGAAAACTATTTTCACCAAAGACTTGTCCAGATTTAATTAGTTACTGGGGTTAAGGAAAGAGAGAAAAGGCCAGGAGCCTGAAGGGCTTTCAGGAGTGATGTGTCAATGAAGAAGTAAGGTCTCCTATGGAAAAGGAAGTGTTGCTGTTTGAAGGTTTAATAATTTTGTAACCTGATGTCAAGTATTGTGATTTCCAGTGGCAGGGGATGCGAAAATGTGAAACATTAACCAGTCCTGTACTTTGCTGGAGGTTATCTATACCCTTACCATCTCTTCAGTATATTGGGTATATTGTCTTTCAAAACAATAAATTTTGGGAGAATGTCACTTGCTCCATAAAGAAGGATAAAAAGAGGGGTATTGGTTCATGAACAGCACCCTCAGTCAGTAGAATTAATCCTTTCCTGACAAAGTCCTAAAATGTGAATTTATTTCTCATGCCACATGGAATCTATGCTTTTAAAAAAGACACTCCTGGGTCTAGAATTCCCCTATCAGAGCTTATGATAACAGTGACAATAAAAAGGGTTGGGATGTTTGGGATGTTGGGATGTTTGTTTGTTTTTGTTATAAAACATCCACAGACATTTTGGTGTCATGCAAACATTGCCATACATACACCCGCATAAATAACTGCAAAAAGGTCCAGAACAAAATGTTCAACTGTAAACAGCAGGTAGCTCAGGCAGTGAAATGCAGCTTGAAGAACGACTTTCCACTGTTATTATCTATTTCTTTATTGCAGAATTTTAACAACTAAAATATATTACTATTGCAATTTTTAACAAAGAAAACATTATAGCATTAAAGAAAAGTAGAAGCCTATGGAGTAACTGAAAAGTAAGAAGACAACAAATAAACTCTCAGGAGATTTAGAAGAGGGGATTGAGGCTATGCCACAGAGCTTACATAATCAGAAAATATGTACCTGGGCCATGAAATTTCTGATATTGTCCTGGGAGATTTTACTTTACCACTTAACAGCTGTGCCATCTTGGACAAGTCACTCAAACTAGCTGGGCTTCAGTTTTGTATTCGATAAAATGAGTAAGTTGTACTAACTCTAAAATTTTGTGATTGTAGATATTTCATTATGCAACAAGTTATTTCTCTACAACCACAAGCAATACTCTTGCATGTTTCCCCATACTAGATTTCAGTGACAGCCAACCTAGCCAGTGAGACAGAGCAGAAAAAAATGGAAAAATCCTTGGAATATCTTTTTCCCACCTTCGGGAACCTAGTCCTCTCTCCAACAGTCCTATTAACCATAGTCATCATGGAAATAGACTGTACTCTCCCTTTCTGGAAACTATTTATATGTTTTGTGTATTCACAACTTGGATTTTTGTTCATATGACACAATCCTATATATCTACCTACCAAACCACACTTACAAAATACAATGAATGATTGGGAAAGTGGCTTGACCCAGGACCACATATCCTATCTCACAGCTCAATGTCCTTTGACCACATCTTGATGGCTCCTCCAAAGCAGTACCTGAAAATAAATGTATTTTGATAAGTGATATGGTAACTTGAGTTTGAGTATATGGAGTATTTGAATAAGAAAGCAAATATGTGAAATGTTAATTATGAATTTTGTCTAAAATTGAAAGAGAAAACTAAAACTGAACTATTTTGCATACCCATCAGAAAGAATGAGGAATGTTTAGAAGGCACCAACAAAATCAAACATCTTATTTGTTACAAAGTAAGAAATGAAGAGTATTGACTCTTAATTTCTAAAAAAAATTTGGAAACATAGCTTTAGGAATTTTTATATCTATTCATTCAACAAACTTTGTCTTTTATTTATTTATTTATTGTCCTACTATGTACCAAGCACACCTGGATACTACAAATTCATAGATGAAATACATATAAGTTTGTTCTCATAAGTTCATGTATAGTGGGGAGACAGAAAGATCAACTTCACACATTACTGTGTGATAAGTTCAGTGATATAAATAAGGATGCACACTGTGTAGTGGTAGTAGAGAAGGCAGCAACCCATGCTGGAAGGATCCAGAATGACTTCCTAGAGGAGGTGGAACTCAAGTTGAACATAAAAAGAGAGTAGTGTAGGCATATACCAGGCACAGGAGAGAAAGGAAATTACAGAAAGAGGGATTAAAGAGGTACTAGAACTGAAGTGTGTTTAAGAAAATGAGAGTTTAGTATCCACAATACTGCTATGACAAGAATATAAAAATAGTTATCGTATATGAAGATCTTATCTTGTGGTCAGCTCTATGCCAAACCATTCACATTGTCTTATTTCATGTAGTCCTCACACTATCACTATATTGCTATGCCTTCCTATTTTACAGCCACAGAAACTGAGATTAGGTGGAATGCCAGAAGTTATCTACATAATAAAAAGTGAAGCTGAGATTCAATCACAGGTCTGTGGATTCTCAAAGCCAATCTTGTAACCATTACAAAATCCATACACTGTTAGAGCCCAAAGTCCATGTGTTCTTCCCTAGAAAAAGGCAGCCCTGCAATCGTTTACTCAACAAATACACACTCGCTCCAAAAACTGTAATTAACACCAAGTTTACAAAGAAGAATAAAAGCCAGTTAGTTGGTTTCAAAAATAATTTTAAAATGCAATATTAGGAACATACATAAAGCTCCTAAGAAAGTCGAAAGTAGGGATGGGGAGAAGTAATGTTTTAAGCCTGTGAGGATGAAAAGAGTCAGAGAAAACTTGCTGGGGAGAATAATGCCTGATTGAGACTTAGAAGATGAGATATTGCTAGATTAAATAGAAGAGAAAGGTCATTCCAGACAGAAGGTGTAGAAACCACATGGTCTGTCCAAATGACAGTATATAGTCTGTATGGTTGGAATGGAGAAGACAAGGAAGGGAGTGGTGAGGGAAAGGGTGGAATAGTAGACATATTTCAAATTTTGGCATGTTGTACAGTATGTTGAGGAGCCTGGATTTACCTCATACGAGATGAGAAGATACAGAATTGTGAAGAGAGGAGTGACTTGATGAGATCTTGTCTTTAGACAGAGGCAAAGGACACCAATTATGAGGCATTGAATATATTCCGGCAAGAAATAATGATACCAGTGGTATCAGAGTATCTTAGGTTGCCAAAGCCTGCCAATGCAAAAATACCAGAAATGGGCTGACTTTTATAAAGGGGGTATATTTGGGGTAAAAGTTTACAGTTCCAAGGCCGTGAAATGTCCTAATCAAGGCATCATCACAGATGCATTCTCACCAAAGGTTGGCTGCTAGCATATCCTGGAGTCTTGCCACGTGGTGAGGCAAGATGGAAAGGATCTGCCGGCCTCTCTCTAGTTTCTCCTGGAGCTCAGGTGATCTGGCATTTCTCCTCAAGCCTCATCTCCTTGAACCGCTCTGTCTTTCTGCAGCTGAAGGCAAACCAGGAGCCCTCTTTCTCACATGGCTGGGTCAAAATGACAGAGCTCCCTTTTCTGTGTGTCTTTCTGTGTGATCTCAGTTTATATAAGACCCAGCAAGAAGGCAGAAACCCAAACCGAGTCACACCTCACTGAGTAGTCCAATCAAAAGTAATCAAGTTTTTAATCTAACCAAAAGGCTCCACACACAATTTGCTTCCATGCACAGTAATGGGTTAGCTTAAGAACATAATTTCTTGCATCCACAAAAGACCCAAACCAGGACACAGGGCCAGAGAGAAAGACTCAGATTCAAGAAGATTTTAGGTCAAAAATTACTAGAACTTGTTGATTGTTTGCATGTTGGTAGTGAAGGAGACGAAAGTCAAAGACAGTTAGATGTCTAGTTTGTGATATTTGTAGGAAAATAATTAGATTTTTAATTACAGGAATTAAAAATCATAATTTTTAAAAATTATAGAACAGATTTTATAATTTTTAAAATTTCTGTACTTCTGGACTTATTTATAGATTTATGGACTGCTGGATTTTTCAAGTGTATTATTAAGAAGCCATTCCACTAAGTTCTTCTCTAAAGTCACTAAACAGAGTTTCTAATTTTTATGGAACTCTCAGGTTAGATTTTTAAAAATCATTATTTATGTTAAAATATACTTTAAAGCATATGGGTCTTACATTGATAGTAATTATTTTTAGCGTCTTAATTTTATGGATGAGCATTGTACCACATTAACCAAGTATTTTTATTTTCAATTTTGTGACAGTTTGAAGCTGAGTGGACCCCAGAAGATCATGTTCTTAAACCTAATCCTTTCCTGTGGGTTTAAAACCTATTGTAGGGAGCAGATGTGGCTCAAGAGGTTGAGTGCCTGCCTCCCACATGGGAAGTCCTGGGTTTGGTTCCTGGTGCCTCTTTTAAACAAAAAAAAAAACAAACAGTAAACAAACAAATGAAAAAAACCAACTCAGGGGAGCTGATATGGCTCAATGGTTGAGCACCGGCTTCTCATATAAGAGGTCCTGGGCTCAATACCTGGCCCTGGTATCTAAAAAAAAACTTACTGTAGATGGGACCACTTGATTAAATTCAGATAAGGAGTCGTCCTTTTGATTAGATTACTTCAGTAGGGCTTCACTAAGTTGGGTCTTAATCCTCTTTCTGGAGTTCTTTATAAATGAAGGAATAAAATCTGGAGACACAGAAAAAAAACCTCAGTGACAAATAGAAGTCTCCAGAAGTTGAAATCAATGAACCCTGGAAGAAAAAAGCCACAGACAGAATAGCCTGAAGCAGAACTAGCAACAAGGCCTGGAGAAGAGGGGAGAGACAAGCTGATGACACGATAATACCCTGTCATGTACCTGATCATGCATATGTGCCTGATCAGGGAGAAAGTGAACCAACCTGAAGGAGAAGGCAGAGACTGACAGAGCTGCCATTTTGCTTTGCCACATGGCTAGAGTCCAGGATCGCCAGCCTCCAACTTTCAAGGAGAGAGGCTGAATGCCTTGATTTGGACATTTTTCCTAGCCTCAGAACTGTAAGTTTTTAACCTATAAAAGCCAACTTATTTCTGGTATATTCCATTAGCAGCCTTTAGCAAACTAAAACACACTTGCTCCCATTGATTTTCTTTTCATAAATTCCATTATTATAAATTTAATTCTTATTTTTAATTAGGTAATGCCCGTCTCTCTCACTATCTCAATCTAGCACTGGGATATCTTCAGATCCCTTTTTTTGTGAAATGAATATTTTGTGTGTGTGTGTGTGTACAAAATTGGCACAATGTTAAAAAATCCTTGGGGGAATTGTGGGAGGATAGCATCAGATTAAACAGGCAGGACTCAACTCTCTCATAAAAACAATGGAGAAAGAGCCAAAAGCTAACTAAGGGACCTGCTTTGGGGGTCAGCAGACCAGGACAGTGCTTCAGAAGTCCCAGGAGGGTGAGGGACAGAGAGACGAAGAACCAGAAACAACAAACATGAGTTCCCAAACACCTATAGTGGCCTGGAAGGGCTCCCTGCCGCCACCAAGATGTTAAGCTGGGGTAACCCATGGTTCACTGCAGCTGACTAAGAGAGGAGCAGACATCTTCCTCCCTGTCAGCTGTTAGGAGGGAAAAAAGAGGGGGAGTCGGGGGGCTTTTCTTCAGTGAATTCGGCCTGCAGAGCCCACTATGAATTTCATCTTTGGCCAGACTGAAACACAGAAAAAGATTTCCTCTTCAAGGAAAGTGTGTTGACAAGTGCCATCTGCTGGCCAGTCTTGAAATTACATGAACTAAAACTGCTTTTGTTTCTCTCTGTACCCCTTAGGGAAATTCTGTGCCCCATTAGTGAGTCCATGGCACAATTTTGAAAACTTAAGCTGGGCAACTTTAAAGACTTAGAATAAGCTGAACCAGATATCAAAGAAGAATTGTGGGGAAATAACAATAAGCAAGAGAGAGAAATTGGCCATCAGAGTAAATTCACCAACATATTCAGATGCCTAGACATCAGAAAAAAAATTACAAGCCATATTAGGAAAGAGGAAGAGATGGCCCAGCCAAAGGAACAAACCAAATATCCTGAAGAGATACAGGATTCAAGGCAATTAATCAATGATAATCACACAGCTCTCCTAAATCAATTTAAATAATTGAAAGAAACTATGACTAAAGAGAAAAAGGATATTAAGAAGACACTGGCTGAGCATAAAGATCAATTTGAAAGACTGCAAAGAAAAGTAACAGACCTTATCGGAATGAAAGACACAATGGATAAGACTAAAAATATATTAGAGGCATGTAAGAGCAGATTGAATTACTCAAAGACAGAAATCGTGATTTTGAAGGCAACATCTGAACTGGAAAAGACAGGAGAACAGAAAGAGAAAAGAATGGAAAAAATGGAACAAGGCCTCAGGAAATTGAATGACAATGTGAAACACACAAACATACACATTATTGGTGTCCCAGAAGGAGAAGACAATGGAAAATAGGCAGAAAGAATATTTGAGGAATTAATGAACAAAAACTTCCCTACCTTTATGAAAGACATAAAGATCAATAAGTAAGAAGGACAATGTACCCCAAACAGAATAAATGTGAATAGAACTACCCCGAGACACCTACTATTCAGAATGACAAATAGCAGAGAAGATTCTGAAAGCCGCAAGTGAAAAGCAAAACATCACATACAAGTGAACCTAAAAAAGATTAAGTGCTGACCTCTCATCAGAAACCATGGAGGATACATACCTGGCAGGGGAGATACCATGATCATGAAGGTGGTTTTCCCAGGGCGAGCTTATCTATTGCACTCCAGATGTGCTGACCCCTGTGACTTCCCCAAATGTGTGTAACTTGACTGCATAATTTGTGGTAGTGGGGGACTGCGTTCATGCTCTCCCCTGAAAGTAAAAAGAAGAAGAAGAAAAGAAGAAGAAAAAAAGGAAAAAAAGAAAGAAACCATGGAGGCTAGAAGAAATATGATGCCCTCCAAAAATGAGGGTGAGTTCAAAGTCTTCACAGACAAACAAAAACTAATAAAGTATGTTACCAAAAGACCAGAATTACAAGAGATACTAAAGTGAGTGCTGCAGCCTGAAAGGGCAAAACAAGGGCGAGACACTTGGGGAAAAGTGTAGAATTAAAAATTATTAGGAAGGATAGCTATAAGGGTAAAAGAAAATAGTAGGATATGGCAATGGAAAGTCAAAGGATAAAATGGATGAAGTAAGAAATGCCTTCACAGTAATAACATTGAATGTTAATGTATTGAACTCACCAATCAAAGGACATAGACTGACAGAATGGATAAAAAATTATGAATCATCTTTATGCTGTCTACAAGAGACTCACCTTAGACACAAAGACACAATCAAGCTGAAAGTGAAAGGTTGGAAAAAGACATTCCATGCAAATAGTAACCAAAAAAGAGTTAGAGTAGCAATACTAATATCAGACAACATAGATTTTAAATACAAAACTGTTATAAGGGCTGAAAAAGGTCATTATATATTAATAAAAAGGGCAATTCATCAAGAAAAAGTAACTATGCTAAATATTTATGCATCTAACATGAGTGACCCAAGATACATTAGGCACACACTGGCAAAGCTGAAGGGAGAAATAGATGTCTCCACAATAATAGTTGGAGACTTCAATACACCACTTTCAGTATTGGATAGAACATCTACACAGAAGATAACTAAAGAAACAGAGCTTGAATAATATGATAAATAACTGACCTAACAGACATCTATAGAGCTTAGAACCCCAAAACAGCAGGATATATATTCCTTTCAAGTGTTTATGGATCCTTCTCCAAGATAGACCATGTGTTGGGTCACAAGACAAGTCTCAATAAATTTAAGAGGATTGAAATTATATAAAACTCATAATGGAATGAAGCTGGAAATCAATAATGGATGGCAAAAGAGAAAATTTATAAATACATGGAGACTGAACAACAAACTCTTAAATGATCACCGGGTCGAAGAAGAAATTGCAAGAGAATTCAGAAAATATATTGAGATGAATGGAAATAAGAACACAACATACCAAAACCTATGGGACATGCCAAAGGCCATGCTGAGAGGGGAATTTATAGCCCTCAATGCTTACAAAAAAAGAAGAAAGAGCTAAAACTGAAGATCTAACTGCACACCTGGAGGAACTAGAAAAGAACAGCAAACTAATCCCAAACCAAACCAAAGAAAAGAAATGGTAGAGCGCAGAGCAGAAATAAATGAAATTGAGAACAAAAACACAAAAGAGAAAATCAACAGAACCAAAAGTTTCTTCTTTGAGAAGATCAACAAAATTGATAAACCCTTAGCTAGACTGACAAAGAAAAAAAGAGAGATGATACAAATAAATAAAATCAGAAATGAGAAGGGGGACATTACCACTGACCCCGCAGAGATAAGAGACATCATAAGAGGATACTATGAACAACTGTATGCCGAAAAACTAAACAATGTAGACAAGATGGACAAATTCCTAGAAACACACAACCAGTTACACTGACCCTGGAAGAAATAGCAGACCTCAACAAACCAAACGCAAGTGAAAAGATTGAAACAGTCATCAAAAACCTCCCAAAGATGAAAAGGCTGGAACTAGATGGTTTCACAGGTGAATTTTACCAATCGTTCAAAGATAATCTAATACTGATCTTGCTCAAGCTCTTCCAAAACATTGAACAGGAAAGGATACTACCAAACTCATTCTATGATGCCAGCATCACACTAATACCAAAACCAGATAAAGATACTATGAAAAAAGAAAATTGCAGACCAATCTCTAATGAATTTGATGCAAAAATCCTCAAAAAATACTTGCAAACCAAATCCAAAATCACATTAAAAGAATTATGCACCACGATCAACTGGGTTTTATCCCAGGTAAGCAATGGTGGTTCATCACAACAAAATCAGTTAGTGTAATAAACCACATTGATAAATTGAAGAAGAAAAATCACATGATCCTCTCAATTGATAAAGAAAAGGCATTTGACAAAATACAGCATCCTTTCTTCATAAAAACACGAAAAAAATAGGACTAGAAGGAAGCTTTCTCAATATGGTAAAGTGCATATATGAAATTGTACTCAATGGTGAAAGACTGAAAGCTTTCCCTCTGAGATCAGGAGCAAGACAAAAATGTCCACTGTCACCATTATTATTCAGTATTGTGCTAGACCTTCTAGCCAAAGCAATTAGGCTAAAGAAATAAAAGGCACCCAATTAGGGAAAGAAGAAGTAAAACTTTCACTATTCACTAATGATATGATCCCTATATCAAGAAAATCCTAAAAAATTCACAACAAAACTGCTAGAATTAATAGATTCAGCAAAGTGGCAGGATAGAAGACTAATATGCATAAATCAATAGCATTCCTGTACCTACTGATGTGCAATCTGAAGAGGAAATCAGAAAAAAAAAATCTATAATAGTGACTAAAACAATTAAATATTTAGTAATAAATTTAACCAAGGACATAAAGGACCTGTATTCAGAAAATTACAAACAATTGCTAAAAGAAACCGAGGAAGACTTAAATAAATGGAAGGACATTCCATTTTCATGGATTGGAAGAGTAAACATCATTAAAAGGTCAATTCTATCCAAAGAGATTTACAGATTCAATGCAACAAAAATCCCAACAGCCTTTTTTGCAGAAGCCGAAAAGCCAATTATCAAATTTATTTGGAAGGGTAAGGGGCCTAGATACCCAAAAAGATCTTTAAAAAGAAGAGCAAAGTTGGAGAACTCACACTTTCTGACTTTAAAGCATATTACTTAGCTACAGTGGTAAAAACAGCATGGTACTGTCATAAAGACAGACACATTAAACAATGGAACCAAATTGAGAACTCAGAAATAGACCCTGACAGTCAAATGACTTTTGACAAAGCTGTTTAGTCCACCCAGCTGGGCCAGAACAGTCTATTCAACAAATGGTGCTGGGAGAACTGTATAGCTATATCCAAAAGAAAGAAAGAGCACCCCTATCTCACACCTGATACAAAAATTAACTCAAAATGGATCAAGGACCTAAGTATAAAAACAATGTCCATAAAACTCAGAGGAAAATGTAGGACAACATCTTCAAGATCTTGTGGTAGGCGGTAGTTTCTTAAATCTTACACCCAAAGCATGAGCAACAAAAGAAAAAATATGTACATTGGACCTCCTCAAAAGTAAACACTTTTGTACTGCAAAGGACTTTGTCAAAAGGATGAAAAGGCCGACAACTCAATGGGAGAAAATATTTGGTGATCACATATCCAATAAGGGTTTGATATCAATGATATAAAGAGATCATACAAATCAACAATAAAAAGACAAACTATCCAATTAAAAAGTGGGCAAAAGACTTGAAAAGACAATTGTCCAAAGAAGAAATACAAATGGCAAAGAAACACATGAAAAAAGGCAAAACTGCAATAAGATATCATTTCACACCTATTAGACTGGCCACTATTAAAAAGCCAGGAAATTGTAAATGTTGGAGAGGATGTGGAGAGATAGGAACACTTACTCACTGTTGGTGGGAATGTAGAATAATACAGTCATTGTGGAGAACTGTTTGGCAGTTCCTAAGGAAGTTGAATATAGACTTGCCATGTGATCCAGCAATACCATTATTAGGTATATTATATGCAGAAGAATTGAGAGCAGTTACACAAATAGACATCTGCATACCAATGTTCGTAGCAGCATTATCCACAATAGTCAAAATTTAGAAACAGCCCAGGTGTCCATCAACTGATGAATTGATAAACAAACTGTGGTGTATACACATGACAGAATATTATGCAACAGTAAGAAGAAATGAAGTCATGAAGCATATGACAATATGGATGAACCTGGAGGACATTATGTTGAGTGAAGCAAAGCGGACACACAAGGACAAATACTGTATGATTGCACTATTATGAACTAAATATATTATGTAAATTCATGGAATTAATAATTAGAATAACAGTCACCAGAAAATAGAATGAGGGTAGAGAATGGAAAGCTGATTATTATTCTGTGCAGAACTGGCTAAAAAGTTGTTTGTAAATTTTTGGAAATGAATGGACATGGTGAGAGTACATCATGCTGTTTGTGACTAGCTGAGCTATTATATGGGTATGACAGTGGTTGAAAGGGAAAGCCTAAGGACATATATATTACTAGAAGGAAAGCTAAAAAATACAACATGAGACTGTATAACATAGTGAAATCTCATGTAAAATAAGAATATGGGAGGTATTGCATATATCAGAATGTTTTTACAAAATATAAATGTAAATAAACTAGAGAGAAGGAAATAGAATAGCATCTATGTACAGCAGTAGAAGCATAAAGAGATTGAGAAGTGATGAGTTTTGTTTGGTTGGGTTTTTTTTTTTTTAGTTTTATAATTATTATTACTGGAATAATGAAAATGCTCTAAAAATGACTGAAGTGATAAATACACAACTCCGTGATCATACTGAATACCACTGATTCTACACTTTGGATGGATTTATGCTTTTTAAATATGTATCATGTAATTAATTTGTTTGAAAAAAAAAATCCTTGAAGCTGGGTGGGTGAGTTATGGGCACTTGGGTTTCTTCTTTATGTCATTTTACATGTATTTGAAATTTTCCACAATGAAAGTTAAAAATATATGCAGATTTTCATTAGATAAATAGGTAAATTACATTCAGATAATTTGAATTATCATAATACATACACTATTGAGATGAAACATTTTCTTCATAGTTCTTGAAGCAAGTTGTCAATTTTAGATGTGCTCACTTCAATTTAGAAAAATCTTTATAGCCTACTAGGTATATGATACTGCTCAGCTGGAAGAAGGAATACAAAAATGAGTGGGACTCTCAACTTGCACTCAAGGAATTTTTAATAATTAAACATCTAGGAATGGTTCTATCTGAGAGGATTAAGAATAGCATTTTGAGTGGTGTTGAGATAGGCATTGAAGATATGGTAGGAAATAAGACATTAGGTGCAAAGTAAATATGCACAAGTGGAAAAAAATAAAAGGCTACATTTATGGAATGCACAGTCACTAAATTTGACTTTGACAAGGTGGTAATAAATAAGCTGGAAGTTAAATAATTTGGGGGCCATGTTATATGGAATACTGTAAGTTTCCAGCAGAAGCTGTTATGATTCCACCTTCCATTTGGGAATGCTAATATAATGATGTGGTGAGAGAAGAAAGTCAGGAGCAGGGCAAATCAGTAACAAGGCTCTTTTAATAATCCAAATGAAAAATGTAAGGACCTCAACTCAAGTACTGGCAATGAAAAAGGAGAATAGGGGTTGATAGTGTAAAAGGCCATGTAGAACTGGCATGTGCTACACTTGTAGATGGACTGAACCTGATGGAGATATGAGGTTCCAGGTTTTAGACCAAGAGTAACTGTGCGAATGGTAATATAGTCAGAAATGGGGAGCTGAATCAAGAAGAGAAAATAGTTTTACAGGGAAGATAAAATCATCTGATGTTGATATTGGGGGTACAGTGTTGAACATAATGGACATAGCTGAAGTCCCAGATCCCATAAAGCATGGAGTTTAGTGAAACAAGAAAAAAATAAATAAACAACTAGCTTAGTAAACAATATAATTTGGGATAGTGATAGGTGAGAAGAATCAAGAAAATAGAATGAAGTGTTCTTGAAGGTAGGCATGAACTTGAGATTGGGTGGTCAAAGAAATTGTATTTCAGAAGGCAACATTTTGACCTGAAACCTAAATAGCAGGAAGGAGAGGGAAGCACTTTCCTAGAGGAGTGAAGAGCAAGTCAAATGCCCGAAGGTGGAAAGGAGTTTTTGTGTTCAAAGAATCAAGTACCAGAGCTTCTGGCTTGAGCTGGGTGAGGAAAAGACGGGGGCATAGGAAATGAGGCCAAAGCGGCAAGCAGGAACCAGATCAGGTAGGTCCTTGATAAAGAGTCTGATTTCATTCTCGGTCAATGCAAAGGCACCAAAGAGACAGGCGGGTGGGGTAGAATGTTGTGTGTGTGACATGATCTGATAATTGAAGCCAGTGTTGTGGGTGAGATGCCCAAGGGAGTGACTAAAGGAGAGAGAAGCTTGGTAAGTATCTGACTATATTCACACAGCAAAGAAGAAAGAGAAAGGTCAAAGAGGTAGGAAGGGATGCAATATAGTGCTAATGCACAGTCCCCAAGAGAGGAAGAAGTTTCAAAATGGAGGGAGGAGTGCAATGAAGTCAAGTGTCAGATGAGGACAGGAGGTTGAAGAGGCTGAGGACTGAGATCATGACACTGTAATTAGATGTATCATATTATTTCCCACTTTCAAAATGTTTTATTTAGTGAGAGAATACATTTGAACAAGGCTGAATATACCTCAGGATATATGTCATTAACACTTACATAGAAGGTATATGTATACATCTTTTTTAAAATGTGGGAACTGGATCCTTAAAAACACCAAAGGAATACCTTTTTAATATGCATATTTCGATTGTATTTTATGCAAGGATTTCTTCTGAAGTGTCATGGTTTCTATTACTAGAGTAATTCCTATATGTTTCTGTCTAACAGAACTTCTTTAGGAATAACAATTTAAATTGAAAGGAAAAAATACCCTGATGTCCATACCACTGGACCAGACATTAGTTAGACAGAGCTGAGTAAGATAAACACTATCCTTAATCCTTAGAATTTACCATCTAGTGGAGGAAAAGTTTTGAACGAGAAGAGCAGAGTGTGATGGACAAGGACAGCAGGGACACGTGACCAGGATATGGAGGGGGAAGGCAGTCAGAGGAAAGAGTGTTTAAATGATAATCTGAAGAGTGAGTAAGTGTTAGGGAAGAGAGTGAGGATGGAGTTTTTGGAAGAGTGCGATGTATTTTATGTGTCAGCCTGAATACAGTCCTCAGTTATTGAGTTAAACCCTAATCTGGGTTTTGCTCTGGGAAGCCTCAGCTCTGCCCTTAAGGTCTTTCAACTGTTTGAATCAGACCCACCCAGATTGCCTAAATTAATCACTTTTACTTAAAGACAGCTGATTATGTACTTTAATCCCATTTACAAAATATACCTTCACAGCAACACCTAGATTCAACTTTGATTAAATAATTGGGTTCTATTGCCTAGCCAAGCTGACACATAAAAAGGTGACCAGCAGAGAGTTTTCCAGGAAAGACATCAGCATGTGTCATGTGAATATATTATAGTACTGAATTTGCAAATGTTTATATTTTATCATAAATCATTCTTATTAGTAAAGGTTATCACTACATTTATGTTGTTTTATTTATCAGTCATTGTTTAACTTTTACAATATTCCTCTGAGCAATCACTTTTTATTTTTCAGATTCCTGAAGTTCATAATAATAGTACAGGATTTGTTAACTCTAACCATTAATAGAGAGTAAAAAGTGGTAAAACTTGTCCATTCTTCTCTATGTAACCTCTACACATATTAGCTAATCTTTCATATATCCTAAAATTAAGCACATTATAGCAAACCTCAAGTACTAATGAATTTTAAATCAATTATAAACGTATTTAAATAACCAGATTGAGACTGTAATTTTCATTATAAATTCAGACTATCATTACATTTAATAGCTTCTATCTCATCATTTCTTTTTATAGGTAAAAAGACTTCATTGCAAGATAAAGTGTAGCTTCAGTCACAACAGGTAGAACAACCCTAGCACATAGAAGGTGATCAACAAATATTTATTTTTGGACAAAATGTGAGCTACATAATAAACTATGTTAGTTAAAACCCAGTGATCACATAGATGAGGAGATTAAGGCAATGGAAAATAGAGAAAAATGAGATGTAGCCAGGCAGAATGAAATAAATGTTTTATTGTTGCCAGTGTGCAAAGACAAGTGTTAATGGAGCTATCAAGTAAGGCTTTATGGCAGAGGTTCTTAACAAGGGGTCCGTGAACTTGAATGGAAGTTCAAAAAAACATTATTCTTGTGGGGACATGTTGGTGCGGGTGTGATATATTTATTAAATAATACACAGTATAGTATGGATTTAGTAAGGGGGCCATGGTTTTCACTTGACTGGCAAAGGGGTCCGTAGAACAAAAGAGGTTAAGAACTCCTGCTTTATGGAGTCAGTATCATTGCTTTGGGAAGGTTTAATTTAGTGAAGAAACCTTCGGTAAATTATTTAACCTGAAGCAACAAGTTGCACATGGGATTATTCGATTTCTCTAGCTCCTAATTTGAATAAAAACTCAAAAAACATAGAAAGAAACTAAAGTCATCCATAATCCTAGCATTTGAAATTTCTGCATCAAGTAAAAGTAAAAGTTCCCCCAAAGTCTTCCAATTTGTTTCCTCAGAAGTAATGACTTAAAATTTTTGTGCTTCGGCTTCTAGGCTTTTTCGTATACCTCTTGTGATATATTGATAGAGCCATCAACACACACACACATAAACACAAACTCAAGTCTTTTTTCTTTTTTTTCCCTAACAAACAATGGCATAATACTATACAGATTGACCAGAAACGTGTTTTATTCATTTAGTGAACAGTGAATATCTTTCCATGTCAACACTTAGAAATCTGCCTCATTTTTATTGGCCAAACATTGTTCTCTTGGATTGGGTATGTTATAAATTATTTATCTATTCCCCTATTGATGGTTATTTCAGTTGTTCTCAATTTTTAAAATTAATTAAATATGCTACAGTGAAC
>JAQZBX010001038.1:0-90983 GCA_029593785.1 Cabassous unicinctus | reverse complement strand
GAAACCCTATCTTTCAATACAGATCCTGTTTACATTTTGACTTGCACTGAAATGACAATTACTTTCTTAGGTCTTACTTGAACATTTCCTTCTCTGAACTCACCATGATATATGCTAATAGGAAAACTGTTGTTTACTGAGTACCTGATAAGTGTTAAGCACTCCTAAACCATACTGTTTTATCCTCAGAAAAAAATTTGGGCAAATCGTCATACTGAGATTTTTCAAATAACAAAACAAAATATTTGCATATATTTCTAAGTAATTAACACCATCATTCCAACTCTTATCTCTCTGATCGCAAAGACCATGCTTTTTCTATAATGTTCTATCTCCCTACTTAAATATTTCTTATAAATTGCTATTTTTCTCCATATTATGATCTAATTCATTTGATCACAATAACTCTCATCCTAGTATGCCATCACATGAATCACATGAACCACTCTCTTGCTATCATAGTGAGTGTAGTATGTGTGTTTCTTTTTTTCTTGGTGCAGTGATTGTATTGTGGAGTACTTTGTATCCAGGACACTTTATCCAGTCAAGGGAATTGCATACAGTGGAATTCCATTAAGTATTTGATAATTGCAAAAAATATTGAAATGAATACAACAGACTCTACAGCAAATATTTTTGGAGAAATAATCCAGATCCATAAGCTTGATAAAGACTCAGAACTAAGGAGAAGTGGAAAGTAAAGGAAAAGACATCTTGTGTGTGTTTGTGTGTGTGTGTGTGTGTATGTAGGGAGCATCAGATTGTTGTAGTTATAGAGGGTTAGACAATGGACTTTCCTAGTGTTCCATCATCTACCAGATACTCTCACCTGAGTGTTTCCATACTCCCTGGCCAATTTTTGAATATACTAGAAAAGAGTTTAAACACATGACATAAATCTACAGCAGCCCATCCATCAATCCAACATACATCTGTCCTTCTATTCATCATCCATTCATTCATTCATTTAGTAATTCGTTCATCCCATTAATAATCTTACTTTGTATTTGGTAATTCTTGTATCATCTCTCCAAAAGCCCATTTTTATAGAAAGCAAATATTTGGAGACTATCTTCTGTTTGTCAGAATGTGTTATGCATTTGAGAGGAAGACATCTTTGTATATACTGAAATTCAACTGTTTTATAAATAGTTATTTTTGTTGTTTAGATTTTCTCACCCTTCCTTAGAATCCAGGGTTAAATTCTCTTCTTATCCTTTTTACTCATGCTTAGCTTGAACCCTGCAATGGGGCTCTACACTCAGATTGCACATTTTCATGA
This sequence comes from Cabassous unicinctus, assembly GCA_029593785.1. Lineage (NCBI taxonomy): Eukaryota > Metazoa > Chordata > Mammalia > Cingulata > Chlamyphoridae > Cabassous > Cabassous unicinctus. Next base: position 89,701 of record JAQZBX010001038.1, on the reverse strand, counting down.
ATCTTGTGAAATTACCCTGCTTGGTAATTTCAAACACTGACTAGACCTTTGACCTTTTAGCCTTTCCTGTAATATCTTTCTATTTCCTGATACCACAGATTCTGATATGGGTATTGCCCAGTCTCACAAACAATTAAAAATCTGCAGACCTAGCCACCTGTCCTTGCCTTTTCTACACATTTCCCAACTCTTAATATTAAATATTTACACAGCTTTCTATCCTGTGGGAGTGTCTTAGTTTCATTTTACATCTCACTTCTGCTTAGTGGGTTAATACATAGCACAGATGGCTCAAATTAACTCTACTTTAGTTCAGAAGGAGAACAACGAGCTGAAAAAAAATAAATTTTAAAGATCACCTCCATCACTACATTGGTCAAATCCTTTTGGGAATAAATAATGTCTGTCGTATCTATTTACACTGCCAAAATTAAAACAACACCAAGAATTAAAAAGCCAAAAAAGGAAACCAAGGTCACTCTTCAAGAATTTGAACATGTTTGCATTTGGAGTAATCTGTGTGAATTAAGCAGGTAATTGCTTCAATTCTTGTGAATTTACTCTTTGTCCACGTTATTTTCACCTACCCTTCCAGGAGGATCACAGTGCCTTCAATCACACTAAAGTTTTAGTGACTCAGTCCAGATCCCTAGTGGTTGGAGAAGTGATGATCTGTATCCTCAAAGAGAGAATATGAATCAATGCAAAAGTCAATGTTACTTTCAGTGATTCTACTATAGGGAAACTGGATTTCCAATTTGACCTGGAGTACACATTAGGACATTCTGTATGCCACTTTACAGACCAGCAGATGTTGAATTTTTGGGTTATGTTAAATGTCATCCCATTTTAATATCTGTTCCACAGTTTAAAATAATACAGCAACAATTCAAAACAGTCACAATATTAAGACTTTTAGGTCTAATGAATAATGATGATGATGATATTTATGCTGATGATATTGAAGAAAATAATACTAGATGGATTTTACATATATTAACATACTTATTTCTCACACCAGTCTTTTTTGAGATAGTGGCCATTTGTATCCTTTAACCATCTTCTTTTAAACATACGAGTGACTGAGACAGAAAGCAGTAACGAAATTTACCCAAAGACAAAGAAGTATCAAGAGGTAGAGGTAGAATATGAGCGCAGTGTTTGGCAAGTAACTTATCACATCCTTTCCATGGGGACAGGTAGCTGGGAAACATTCCTTGAATAAGAAACATAGAACATCAGATTCTTAAGACCTCGTCAGCCTCAAATGTATTTAATTTTAAAATGTTAGCTATTTTTGGAAATGCTAACACTGGGATTGATGAGTTAATTGGAAGAGAAAGGAAGAAGATCCAGGAATTCCTATATTGTTTGATTGGGAAGATTTTCTGCATGACAAAAAGTGGGGGGATATGGATCATCAGAGGCAGTATAAATAGCAGGGTTTCAGGGAGGTCCTTGGACTAAACAGTAATGAAAGGAGTAAAAAAATCACTGAATATAGTTGTTTTCTTTAGTATTTTGTAGCTTAAATTCCTTCCTCTATTTGTTGCAATATTTACATTAGTTTGATTATTTTTGAAGGTCAAAGGAATTAGTAATAGCTGAAATGTAACTTTCTATGACACTTACAAATTGACCCTAGAAAATGAGCAACAATCTACCACCTACTCTGATGTACTCTCCCCACTCCTCTCCCAACTATTATGCTCCTGCTGCTGGACCCTGCTTTTATTGTACTACTAGATCTTGGACTAATTCTGAGTTTGAACCCAGAAAGCATAAATCTATATTCCCATTGCCCAAGGTAGTCACTGAGGCCAGAGCATTTTCCCCAAGTAGCTGCTCACAGTAAGTGAACACACAGACACCACTATTTGGGAAATGTAAATGTCTGCCCAGATTTCTGGTGCTTAGCCTCCAGCACATAGAATATGTACGGAAAGACTTCTGGGAAAAGATGAATTTCGGAGAGCCAGAAGGAGACCTCACTTAAGGAAAGGGAATGAAGTGATCAGGAGATGTGCGGGGAAGGGGGCTGGATGGGAACTCAGCCAATAATAGAGGACATTAACTAGCTTGGGGCTTTTGTGGCTCATAATATTTGCTGCAGTGCTGGTCTTCTCCTGGAGCACTTGTCTCTAGGTTCATGAGGACTAAGTACAGGAACTTCAAATGAATTTTTTTTTCTATTGGAAAATCCCAATTAGGGCATCACAATGGAGTACTTCAGAAGCTTCAGGGCTCACATTCTTTTAGTTCTGGCTTGGTCGTGTCTTTCTTTCCCACTAGCCAAAAACCAAAACTTTTCTAAAATCCTCAACAAAAGGTGAGAGGGACATCATTTTGATAGTTTAGATCCAACAACAGGGGGATCTCTTTATTTAGTTTAATCCCTCCAAATATTGTGCTGGGGGGATTTTTTAAGTAAACGATTCATACATGTAACTCTTAAAAAGGGCAGGTATAGATAAGGCAGTCAGTAATTGGCTGGCTGAGGCTGACAGTCCAGGAGACAGAGGAGCCAATGTCCTTTATTCCCTGGAGTCACAGGCTGATATCCAACTTCATATCATTAATTAGACAAGCTGAAATTTGTATAAGCCCTTGGAGACTCTATTTAGTATAGCATTTTATCTGCTAGGAATACCATACAGTGATTTAGCTTAAACAATGGGAATTTATCAGCTTATGGTTTTGAGACCAGGAGAAGTCCACATTTGAAGTGTCAGAAAGGTGATGCTTTCTCCTTAAAGACTGTACAATTTTGAGGCTGACAGTTCGCTATCCTGGTTCCTTAGCTTTCCCATCACATGGGCATCCACATCATGGCATCTTCTCTTTTTCTGCTCTGGGTTCCTGTGACTTACAACTTTTGCCTGTTTCCATCCTTCTCTATCTGTGGTTTTCTCTATAAGGCCAATAACAACATTAAGATGAACAAGTTGGGCTGCACCTTAACTGAAGTCCCCTCATCAAAATTACCTAGTTACAATGGAATTCCACCCACAAGAATGGTTTCAGAACATGGTTTTCCTGGATACAGAAGGCCAAGCCACCACAGTGCACCCTCTGAACCACCAAAAAACATGTTCTTCCCAAATGCAAAAACATCCATTCCATCACAACATGCAAAATCCTTAACCAACGTTAGAACAAATTCTCAACAAAATCATTTATAGATATGGTCTATCCTTGGGAAAAGTTACTCTCCAACTAGTAAATAAGTTATGTGCTTCCAATATACAAATGTGGGTCAGGCATAGGATAAATAAACTTTACCACTCCAGAAGAAAGAAATTGAAATAAATTAAGCTGGAAAGATAAAGGAGAAGAAGAAGAAAAAAATAAAGATCAAACAAGAGATTGTGAAATGATATAAAATCAATGGAAGAGGAAAAATTAGAGGGAAAAGAATAGGTAAACTAAGGAGAAAAAATAAGCAAAAGAAAAAAAAAAAGGAACAAAGAAATAGAGAAAACAAAAAACAAAAAACAAGCCAAGAAAAACTGGACTCCCTCTTAGGCCCCTAGGAAATGTCTCAGGCTGTCAGTGCTCATCCATCAATCACCCTGCAGCCTGTCTCCACAGGTAAGGTACCCAGTTTTAGAGACTGAAATAAAGAATAATAAAATAAAAAATAATAATAATATAAAATAACAGATCAAAAAACCTAAAATCAAAACATCTCAGTATATAACTTCCCTGTCACAAGGAACTTATATGTCTGAAAGCTTATCTGGTCTCCCCAAGCTGGGCTTCTAATAGTTTGCTGGTGCTCTCTCCTGTCTTCCTTCTCTCCTAGTTCCTCTCTCACCCAGGGCAGTTGGGTGTGACAGCCTGCCTGACTGGATCCCACCCTCCTCTCTCCCAGGTGCCAATTCAGTGCTGGCTGGAGTCTTTTTTGAGATTCAAAGGAGTCTCAGCTGGCCACACTCACTGAAGAGAAACCACTCTCTGCCCTCCACCAGACCACTCTTCCTAGCAGGGAAGAGGAATTTCTTTCTTTACTCAACTGGCTGTTGTGAGCAAGGGATTTAATCGAGGCTATTCACCTTGAAGGTGGGCTTTATGTGCCATTCCCAGTCACAAGGGCGAGTAACTCATGGTTTTCATTTGGCTACTTTGTCTCTCCATCCCTCTCCCTCCTGGATGATGTGGAGCACTCTCATGGTCCCCAGAGCAGCAACCTCAGATAGCTTTATGCCTTCACTCTGTTGTTTCTGTGAGAGTTGAGCCCTTCATTCCTACTCTAACACCATCTTCCCACAACTTCTCTTAAGTCTTTAATTTTGTCACTCTAGTTTCTGTGACTAAAAAACTGTCTACTGAGGCTCTGTATCTAGATGGGAACTTTCTACTGTATCAAGCAGGGGTTCTTAGCATCTTCTCATTCCCAGAATCAGCAAATCACCTGACGGGAAAAATGGGGTGATATGAATTTGTCACAAACTGCTTTATATTATCTGCTCTGGTGTGCTGTGTGTATGTATGTTATTCATATATAATCACAAACACACCCATATATGCATACATGAATATATGACATATGAGTTATCATATACATATAGTAAAATTCAACACTTCAGATGTACCATTTGAGGTTCTGTGACCAAAATATGCAGTAATATGATCACCACCACATTCAATATTGACTATTTCCAATACCCCCAAAATTCCCATTTTAATACCCTACACGTTCACATTTTACACCATAGTATTAAATGGCTGTGCTCAACCCAACCCCTGGCAGCTACTCATCTGATTCATATTCTAATTCTTTTACCATTTCCAGAACGTAATATAACTGTAGAAATACAGTGGAGCTTTTTGCATCTGGCTTCTTTCGCAAAACATAATGATTTTGAGCTTCATCTTATTGTTGCATGTATTAGTAGTTTGTTCATATTTTCTGGTTGCTGTTAGTATTCCACTGCATAGCTCGTCTGCAATTTAATTTTTCATTGATCATTTGATGGACATTTCAGTTATTTCATTTTATGACGTTTGTGGAAAAAATGCTATGAATGTTCATGTACATGTCTTCAAGGTGTCTGTGGTTTCATTTCTCTTGGATCAATATGTAGGAAATGAATTGCCAGGTCATATGGTAAGTTTAAGTTTAACTTTACCAGAAACTACCAAACTTTTCCTTAGTGGCAGGACTATTTTCATTTCAATAAGTAATATATAAGATTTCTGCTTGCTCCACGTCCTTGACAATATTTATTTTTTGTTAAATTCTAGTCAATTTAATAGGCACGTAGTGGTATCGCACATTTTCCTAACTGCTAATGATCTTGAGCACCTTTCCCATGCTTATTTGTCATCTGTATTTCTTAATTGTTGACATATCTGCTGATATCATTTACTCTTCTTATATACTTCCTTTCCAATTTTTATTGAGTTGGAGAGTTAATGTTCCTGATATGATACCTTATCAATGAAATGTTTCATAATGCTTTCTTCCTGTCGGTGGCTTGTTTTACTTTTTATTAATGGAATCTCTAATGAGTCAATATTTTAAAATTTTTGTTTGTTTCATCCAATTTTGACTTATTTAAGAATCTTTGCCTAACTCAAATTGACAAAATTATTTTTCTATCAATTTTCTATAGGTTTTATAGAGTTCATTTTACACTTAGGTATATTGATAAATTCAACAGCTTTTGTAGACCTTGAGGACACTGTACTAAGTGAAAAATCCAATGTAAATGGTCACATAGAGTATGAGTCTGTTTGTATAACATTTCCCCATAGCAAAATTATGGTGTCTGATAATATACCAGTGATTTTCAAGAGAAGGTGATAGAAAGAGAATTTAATTATGAGGGGATATAATGAGAATTGCTTTCTGGTGATGAAACAGTTCTGAATCCTGAGTATGGCAACCAAATCTTGCTTTCTATCTGTGGTTATTCTTGGGCAAGAAAAATGTTTCTTTCCTTCCCCAGTTGTAGCCGGCATCTTTTCAGTTAGTGAAGAATCCTGATTCCCCAGAAATTTTCTGCCCCTCATTCAAGGTCAGAGACTCTGCTTCTATTTTTCCACCAGCAGTAGATCTCTGCCATTGTCCAGGGCTGAAAATTTGCTGCCACTCCCTCAAGGGCACATGACTTTTTCTTTCTTAAAGAGAAGGGACAATCCTATTACTCACTTAGCTGATTTCCTTAAGCGTCTGTATCACTGAGGGGCTTGCACTTTTCTACTGCCCTATTTCAACTTTCTTCTAAGCAAATGTTAGAGGCCCTTGGAGAAATGCTTGGGAGAACCTTCAAATTCCCTTTAGTTTGGGGTTGCCAGATATTCTAATATGAGACAAAAACCTTTTCACTAATCTAGGCAGAGCAAATAGCCACATTAGCATCAATTCCACATGAGAAACATGCTGAAAAGGGAGCAAAACTCTCTTGAATGTCAAATGAAGATTCTATTATTAAGTGAAATATCTATCTTCAAAGTTTCAGTATAGCCCCTCAAATATGGCATCTGATCATTGGGACATTAGGTAAAGCAGTCAATGTCTGGGAGAGAATCTGCAATTGGTTGTGATCAACATATACTGAAATTAGTAAATGGAATCAGTTATAAATAATTTCCATGTCCTTTCAAACTTGTGATGTGTTTGAAAATATGGAATCTTGAATTAGACTTACCAGTGTTGAATCCTGGCTCTCACATATTAGCTCTATGTTCTAGGACAAGTTGTGTGTGTGTGTGTGTGTGTGTGTGTGTGTGTGTGTGTGTGTTTTAAGAACATACCAGGGATTGAACCCAGGACCCTGAACATGGGAAACAAGAGTTCAACCACTGAGCTTCATCTGCTCCTCAATGAGAGTTCGTTATTTTGTTTGTTTGTTTTTAGAAGATACTGGGATCTAACCTAGGACCTCATCCATGGGAAGCAGGCACTCAACCACTTGAGCTACATCAGCTTCCTAAGGGCAAGTTTTGCAAGCCTCTTCAGGCCACAGTTTCCTCATATGTAAAACAAGAATAATAATAGAACCTGATATATTCAATGTCATGAATAAATGTGATACTGCTCATTTTTAAACATTAGCTATGATGATTATTTACTTATGCTTAACCGAAATGCTCTTCTAAAGTTTACAAATAATTGAATATATCTCAAAGTAATTATTTCATATCAGTGAGATAATACAATATTTGTCTTTTGTGTCTGGCTTGAAATAATTAGAATAAGAAAATTAATAGAGACAGAAAATAGAATACACTTTAGCAGGGCTCTGGGTGGGCATGGGAATGGGGAGTTAATTTTTAAATGGTATGGAATTTCTACTTGGAGTGATGGAAACATTTTGTAATGGTTGTTGGTTATGGTAGCACAACATTGTGAAAGTATTGGAGAGCACCGAATTATATATTTGAATGTTGTTAAGAGAGGAAAATTTAGGTTGTATATATGCTATGAAAATAAAAATTTTTAAGAAAACATAGGACGGTAAAAAAATTTTTAAGAATAAGTGAAAAAATTGGACAAAGGGAGACATTGATCATTTATAATTCTATTTAAAGTTTCTTGTAATAAAATTTCAATTGATAATTATTACAATTTCAAGAATGTATGATTAAGTATATTGAACAAAAGGTGAACTAGATTGTTGAAAGCTTTGATGTTCTTTTTATTCACACACAATATGAAAAACCTCACTATAAAGCAATGCATATTGACTTAGTGGCAATTTGCTTAATAAAAATAAATATTAAAATATAAGCAAACTTAAGAATAACTTCAAAAACACAAAGGTATGAAAATCTAATTTTATTAGTAAATATATTAAGCATAACATGTGATAATTGTTAAACAGTGACATTAATTGGCTAAAATTCATAATGAATTTCCAAAGTAGAAAAATATACTATAAAGCAGCCCATATACTGGTTGCCATAAATTATTTCTATTAATAAGAAATATAGAAATCAATTAACAGAAAACTTTAAATGAATGTCACTAAAGGAAATGATCATTAATAAAAAGATGAATTTAAATAAAATTTTCTATGATTGAATTGTTCTTCAGGGATATAATCAGCTACTGAAAATAAACAGAGTTGGTGAAAATCGAGTTCCACAGAGGGCAGGATGAAGGCACTGAGAGCCTGGGTGGCAAAGGGGCCTCAAGAAATGAAAAGAACAAAGAAAGAAGAGAATGCCTCCAAACTAGTCCTTTATACACCGAGTTGAGAAACATCTTATATCCTCACATTTAAGAAGACAACACAAATTTCTTGTATCTTCAAGTGCAAATCTTGTACTTTATAGATTTCTGGGGAGAACTTCCATCCTCCAATGCAGAACCAAGCCAGAATTAGTTTAGTGAAATATTCATGCAAAAGCTTGTTAAGACAGACAGATGTTATACATGCTCAGCTGTTGGGGATTTCTAATTCTTGTTCTTCTCTGCTCTGACCCTGTTGTTCTTCACTGAAACCTGCCTTTTCCTCATCAAAACATGTATTTTCCTTTAGTATTCTAATATTTTGTCTTAAGAGAAATGTTTCTTTCTATTAAATTGTCCATTTGATGAAAGCATTGTCTTGATATTTTCTTATATTTTCCTTTCTAGGAGATTTTAGAAACTGGGTTACTGTGGATCCCTGATGGATCCTTCTCTATCTCGGCTGTCCTGAATCCTCTGGATACACCCACCTATGCTAGGCCTAGATCTTTCAAAATCCAAATATCTACTATTGCACCTCCCTCCATTCTAAATGTCTCACCTTTCTCAGACTCAAGATTAACAGGCTTGTCTATGTTCCTTTCCCTGATAGTTTGAGCACTTGGGGATTTTACTCTATGTTGCTCACTGAAATTCATAGTAAAGGTAAACAAGATAGGATGAATATCGACTAATGCAACCAAAAGACTGTCAAAAGAATATGGTTGAATTAATATGGCTATATGATGCATCACTGATCTTCTAAGCCAAAAAATAAATCTGAACTATCCTTTCTACCTCACCTCCAAATATGTCTCTCAATTTCTAAAAACATGTCTGCATCCAATATCAGATGCAATCAGGGAATTCTCTTATTGCCAACTGATCAGATATCTTGCTGTAACAAACTTATTATCCAACAATCTCTGTTTGTGTTTAGCTAATATTGGATATATTTTCTCATCTCACAGAGCTTTGACACTATGACAGAAGAGAAGCAAATATCCAGAAAAGAGAGGTGACTCAGGAAAAAGTACATGGGAGTAAGAGGTGAGAATAAGCTCTGATCACCAGAAGCATCAACAGGTTCCCTGTCATGGTCAGGAGGTAAATCTCCAAAAATAGCACAAAGAAGAGAGCCTGAATGTGAGGGTATGCAGACAGACCAAAGAGGATGAATTCATCTATGGTGCTATGGTTCTCCAAGGCCATTTATATGGGATTTTGTCCAGAAATAATAATAAAAGCAAACCTGAAATCTCATTTGACCAAACTACTACCGGCGCAGAGGATCTCGATTCCGATTAGTTTATATCTCATATATGCCTTGATTGAATTTTTAAATCATCTTTCTGTTAGGCCAACAATCAGCTTCAGTCAATTACTCTGGCTCAACCCCACAATTATATCACTTAAGGGTTGATATTCTATCTCAGAGAGTGCTCTAAGAAATTTGCAAATTGTCCCAGATCTGGATCCTGAAGGTATCAAAATTTACTTTGTGGATTCTAGTGGAATTCATAGGGTAGAAGCTCTTAACTTTGTCTTTTCTCTCACTCAATCACTTATACCCAGTCAAATCCTTTCTAATTTGTATCCTGTTAATGGTTTACTTTGTCCTCCTTTGGCTTTTTATCACAGTACTTTCACAAGCATTTTCAATTTCCTTTTTGGAACATGTTTGAAAGTTGTAGCTATGGGCATGTGTGCAAATGTGTGTCTGTGTTTCTTTGTGTTTGTAGGACAGATGCTGTGAAAGAAGGAATACTGGAAGAGCATAGTGAAGTCATTTTGCAGAAGTGAAAACTGACCGTCAGAGGTTATATAGTCTATTTGCCTGTTTGAAAGGTCAGAATATGACTCCTCTATGTAGCCCTCTTAAGACAAGAGAATTTCCTACCAGACAGTGTCTTCCAAACAAGGCTTGGCAATGAATGTGCCCTGTCAAACCACACCTAAGGGCTTCCATGGCTGTCCTTCTAGAGAGCCTCAATGCTGAGGATAGACTAGTGTACTGGTCCCTGAGCATCCACGGTTTCCCTTTGTCTCTGCCTTTGCTTGTCAGGAATGCCTTATCTTTCTATCCAAATTCTTTTCATATTCATACTCATCTTAATTTCTACTTTTTCCTTAGATCTCCCTTGAATATTACCTTATCTGAATCTGCCATAATATGTCATAATAGAACAACTATTCTTCACTGAGTACCTGATAAATGTAGGTACTTCTCAATACTTTTGTTTTTAATCTTCAGAAAAAAATGGGGAAAATCATTATGCTGGATTTTTTCCAATTTTGGGATATCTTCACATTTGTTATCACACCATGATTCCAAATCTGATCTCTCTGAGTGCAAATATTTTGGGTTTTTTTCTGTGTCCTGACCCTCCAACCTCTCATCTTAACAATTTCTTAATAATTACTTTACTTTTTTTTTCTAAAACATAATCTTATCTTTCATCTCACAATAAGTAACTCTCTTCCCTACATGCAATCACAATAACTCAGCTTTTATTTCTGATAGTTAGTGTTCAAATAAATGAAGTATGTTCCCCTTTTCCTTTCCTATCACATTTTAGTTTCCTGAGGACAGTGATTGTGCTCTATAATATTTCATATCCAGAAAACTTGGAACAATATAGTAAAGTGCACATAATGGAACTCCAGTGAGGATTTGTTGAATGAAGAAACAAAATAATGAAGAAAATAGTACAGGTTATGTAGCTAATTTTGGAAGCAGAGGGGAGACTTCAAATACACAAGTTTGATAAAGATCCCAAAGTAAATGGAAGTGGAATGGAACAAGAATGCCCTCTGTGTGTGTGTGTGTGTGTGTGTGTGTGTGTGTGTGTGTGTAGGGTGAGTTAGATTGTTGCATTTGTGGAGGTACTTTACTTGTGTATCTCCAGCACCTACCAGATCCCTGTACCTGAAGCATCAACCCACAACAAATAGCCAATTTTTACTGCATTAGAAAAATTATTTAATCCCATTGTGTTTAATCTATCGTCATGCATCCATTCATTTTTCTGTAATCTATTCATTTAACAATTAATTATCTGTGTGTCCATTTTTATAGTCATCCATTGATTTTGTAATTCATCCATTCCTTTCATAAACTTTCTTTACAATTGTTTATTCTTCTATCATTTATTCATGAGCCGGACTTTTCAGTAAATAACAATTCATGCATTGATTGCTCTATGACAGATTCTGCTAGGCATTGAGAGTAGACAACCTTATATTTACCGCTGTTCATGTATTATATAAATACTCTTTTGTTCTTTCAGATTTTGTCACACTTGCCCAACATTCAGTACTTCAATCTCTCTAGCGGGAACTTTGATCTTTAGCTATACACTCAATCATGCCTTTTCATGAACCTCATGCCTGGTATGGGAGCTCCCTACAGTGTTCTGACAAGATCCTTTGCCCTCATAAGATGCCCTGTATTACTCTAGATTTGCCCTGATATGGCAGCATCTGCCTTGAGTGTTGCCCCAAAGACTCAAAATAAAAAGTTAATTCTACAGTGCACTCCACCTTCTCAGTCCTGTCTTTTCTGATTGTTTCCTTAATATTAATATTGAATATGTACACAACTTCCCAGACAAATTCTTTGGTTTAATTTACATCAGAGATTCAGTTCACATCTCAATTCTGCCTAGCAGGCTAATGTAAAACAGGGTGGCTCAACTCAATTCAAATTCAGAAGTGATGAGAATAATCTGCTGGAAAAATCAATTTTAAGGAATCTCTCCCAACTCTTTATTGTCAAATCATGTTGGAAGTAAACAATTTCTCTGGTATCTACACAAGAAAATTAATTAATTGCTTAATTAAATAATTAAGGCTATTCTTTAAAAAATATGAGAATTTTTGTTTGGAATTTTATTTTGCACTTACTAGGCAGTTATTTGCTTAAATCTTCCACATTTACTCTTGGCCTACCTTGTACTCATCCATCCAGAGGTATCACAGAACCTCATCTTCACAGGAAGTTTGAGTGACTGACCTTAGGACCAAGGTGGTTGGAGAAGTAATGTCCTTGCTCCTTACAAAGGGAAGAGACATCACTGCAGATGTTAGCTTAGGGTGATTCTCCTATTGGGTAGCTAGGTTTACCAATGATCATGGGATGGCAAAATAAGAGACGTCTCAAATATACTTCTAATTTTCACCTCTGTCCAATATCACTCTACATATCAGTAAGATATTGAATTTTTTTAGTTATTTCATTCTATCATTGAGGGTTTATTCCACTGGAATATATTGAAACATAAGGTAGAACTTCAAACAAGTCATAATATTACACATGTAGATCAACTAAATGAATGGTGATGATGCTGATGATTGGGATAATGTTGATAATAAAGAAGATAATGCTAGACACCATTCAAGCACTTTACATGTATTAATCTAGAGAATTTGCCTGTTTTTATTCTTTTATCCTTTTTCTATTTTTAAAAACAGATGAGGAATGGGGCTCAGAAAGGTTAAGAATCATGCCCAAGGTCAAACAGCAGGCAGTAGAGATGGAATTCGAGCCAAAGTTTAGCATGTACCTTTCCACATCCTTTCTATGTGGACCAGTATCTTGAAAATGTCCCCTGAGGAAGAAACATACAACACAAGTAACTTAATACTTTGTTCAGTTTCAAATGCATTTAACTTTTAAATGATAATTTCACAAATGCTAAGATTGATGGGTTCATGAAAGGGGAAGAGAGAGAGGTCTAGTGTTCCTCTTATCATGGAGCATGGGAGATTGCTCTAAATGTCTAAAAATAGGGAAATTTGTATACTCTAAGCATTATAAATCCCATGGGTATCTGCCACTCCCCTAGGCTTGGAAGATGTGATGAAAATTGGTGAGTGTGGAATTATAACATCACTGCCTTTAAATATATTTTTAAATATTTCTTAGTTTCTGCCCCTCACTCATGCAATTTAGCAGCTACATTAGTTTGATCAGTTTTGAAGATGGAAATATTTAGTAACAGCAAAAAAGAAAATTTCCTAAGGCACATGTGATAGGGCTCTAGAAAAGTGCCAATGTCTACCATCTACTCTAATATAGTCCTCCTTTGACTGATATATTTCCAGCTACTCTGCATTCACTGTACTCTGGAGCCCAGGCAAAAACAAAGTTTGACCCAGAATGCAGCAATCTCCGTTTCCAATGCCCAACACAAGTCATTGAGGCCAAAGTGTTTTTCCCCAGTAACTGCTCAGAGTAGCTGAACACATAGATACCACTGCATGGAAAATATGAGTATGCCTAAATTTGGAGGCTCAGTCAGGCAAATAGACAATCTTTAAGAAGACCTATGATGAAAGAATCACCTCAGAGCCCAGAAAAAGAAAGTCATTGGAGGAGAGAGAAATAAGTTTCAAATGAGATAGGCATACACTTAAGAGCAACCAAGAGGGCATTAATGACCCCTGGACTTTATGGCTCAGAAGACTTCCCACTGCTCTGGTCTTTTCTTGAGGCCAAGAAGTCTCTATATTCATGAACACCAATATTTTCAAGGCCCAGCATCAGGAACTGTAGATGACTTTTTTAGATAGGAGTCACAGTTAGGACATGAAAATCAGTTATACTGCAGAATTAGAAATCCTTAAAGTCTGAAGATTCAAGAAATGCATCCTCAGGGCTCTGGCTTGGTCCCGTGCTGCATATGGCTAGGGCTACCACATTGGACAGTTCAGCTCTAGCTCATTTTTCCTATATAAGAAATCTCTGCAAAATTGAAATTATCTTATTTTTTATGTATATATATATATATTTAAGGAGATACTTAGATTACATCAATGTTACACAAAAAATATAGGGATTCCCGTATGCCCCAATCCCCACACCTCCCATACCCTACCACATAACATCCTTCATTATTGTGGCACATTCACTGAAGTTGATAAACGCATCCTGGGGCTTTGCCATTAAGCATGTACCATAGTTCACATTGTAGTCTACACTCTCTCCCACACAGTTCTGCATGTTACGTGATGACATAAAATGGCCTATATCTGTCATTATAGTGCCATTCAGGACGATTCCCCAGCCCCAAAAAAGCCCCCATATTACAACTGTTTTTCCCTCTCCCTGCCCCCAGAACCTCCAGTGGCCACTGGTTCAACATCAAGTTTGTAATTTCTTCCAATGCTAGAATCACAATATGTCTATAGCAGAATACCAGTAAGTCCACTCTAGTCCATAGTTCTTTCCCCAATCTTGAGGATTCTGGAATGGTGATGTCCTTTCCACCTCTAATTGAGAGGGGACTTATATTCCATGGGGAAGATGGGTGGGGCTATCTTGCCTGCAGTTGCAGACTCTTTCTGTTCCTTGGGATGGTTGTTGCTCATCATTTCCTTGTTAGTTGTCCTGGGTGAATCCAATGAGCTGTAGAGTAGGTGTTGCAACTCTGCTGAGGTTCCAGGCTCAGCTGGGACATGGACAGCCCAAAAACTCAAGTCTATTGGACATACACCTACAAACTCCAGCACCAAGTATAGGTTTAAATAGAAGGGACAGATGAGTCATGTGTAGGAAAGACATAAGCGAGTCCAACTCTGTGTCAGTCTCAGGAGTGCAAACTCCAATGTAGGGCCCACTGGCAAGGTACCAAACTCCAGAGCTATCTGCACTGACCATAGGACCTGGGTGTCTCCAGAGTTTCACTTATTTCTCTGATTATAAAAGTAATACATATGAGTAAATACAATTTAAGATTGTGGTAGATGAATCATTTATACTGCATATTTGTGTATTTTATATATTCAGAGAGAGCCAGCCACAGGGTAGAGCCAGAAGCCAGAAGACAATAGAACCAGGAAGAGAAAGGAGAAGACATTGCCATGCCATATGAGGCAGGGATATAAGCCAAGGAACTTGAGGTTTACCAGCAGCCAGCTCCAGAAAGTTTGAGACTTTGAGGAGAAACCATCACCTTATTGACACCTGGATTTTGGACCTTACCTAGCCTCAATACCGTGAGCAAATAAATTCCATTGTTTAAGCCAACCCATTATGTGGTATTTGTCCTAGAAGCCTGGAATACTAAGACATTACCCTCTTGTTCCTGGGCTTTGTTCTCTTAGGATAACATGTTTGAGATACATCCATGGTGTTGAATGTATCAGTAGTTTATTCCTCTTATTACTTAGTAATATCTCACTTATGTGGATATATCACAGTTTGTTCATCAATTCAAATTGTATCAAACATTTGGGTTGTTTCCCAGTTTTGCTAATAAGGAGGAAGGTCCTATGATCGTTTGTGAACAAGTCCTCTGTGGACATATGCTTTAGTTTCGTAAGGGTAAATGCACAGAAGTGGAATTGCTGGGTCATATTCTCAGCGTGTGGCTAACTTTATAAGAAATCGTCAGGCAGTTTTTCAAAATTACTATACCACATTACCCTAGGTGGCAATGTATTAGTACTCCTCATCCTCCCTGAAACTTGGTGTTATCAGACTTCTTATTTTAGTCATTCTGGCAGAGTGTGGAGTGGTATGTTCCCATGGTTTTAATTTGCAGTTTCCTGATGAATAATGATAATGAGGATTTTTTAATCTGTATGCCTATCCTTACTCCAATACCACACTGCCTTAATTACTATAGCTTTATGGTACGTTTTGAAATCAGGTAGTGTAATTGCACTAATTTTGTTTTTCCTTTTCAAAATTATTTTGGTTATGCAGGCTATAACATTACTGTAGGCATTTTAGAATTATCTTGTCAATTACTACAACAATAAGACAACTTAGACTATTGATAGGGACAGAGTCAAATCTATGGGTCATATTAAATTTTTAAAAATTTTCTCAGCAGTTCTTTATAGAACTGCTTTTCTTGCCATATTACACTGGTTTAAAAGAAACAGTGATACTGCCTTGTTACTGGAGCTTCACCATTAATTTTGATGTGAAATGTAGTTGACTTTATTAGGTTTTGGAAGTTACCTTCTACATCTAGTTTCCTAAGAGACTGTTTTTTTTCTTTAATCATGCATGGGTATTGAATTTTGATAAATACTTTCTATGAATTGATTAAGATGACTGTATGATTTTTAGCCTTTTATTCTATTCCTATGGTTAATTATATTTGATTTCAGGATGCTAAACCAACCTGGTATACCTGCAATAAACCCAACTTGGGTTTGAAGTATATCATTTTCATATGTTGTTGAATTTTTTCGGATAATATTTTGTTTGTGTATGTGTTGTGTTTATGAGGCATATTTGCCATAGATTTCTCTTTTTCTCATGTCTTTGTCTGGTTTTGATATTGGGTTTACTATGGCTTCGTAAATCAGTTTGTACCTATGCACTTCTCTTCTAAATTCTGAAGGAGTTTGCCTAGTGTTGATATTATTCTTCCTCAAATATTAGGTAGAATTCAACAGTGAAGACATTTGAGTCCACAGTTTTCTTTGTGGGAAGGGTTTGAATTATGAATTCCATTTCTTTACATAAAGAACTATTCTAATTTTCTATTCTGATTAATGTTGGTATTTTGTGTCCTTTAAGGAATTTGCCATTTTTTTTAACTTAGTTGTCTATTTTATTAGATTGTGTTTAATATTCCAATTTTAATGTTTTAGTGTCTGAAACATCTTAGTGATATCCTCCCATTCCTGTTTTGTTTTGTTTTTTTGGAATCTGTTAATTTGCTTTTCTTCTTCTCCTTAATTCATATAGTTCAAGATTTATCAATTTTATTTATCATTTTAAAGAATCAAATCTTGCCCTTGTTATCTTTATCTCATTTTCAATCCAAAGGAAGTTTTCTATATCTCATCAAGAAATGTGAAATTTCCTAAGGCTTTCCTTTTTTTGGTAGATATCCTTGAACAGATATAGGAAGTTCTCTATTAATTACTAGTAGGCAAATAATATTTGTCAGGAAGGAGTACTGAATAAAATCTAAAGCATTTTTTTTAAATCAGTTGAAACAAGATTATTATTTTTTCTGTGAAATGTTCCAATTTTGAAAGTTTAATGCCCTGGGTCATGATATGTTTTTATATTATTGAATTTAGTTTGGACTAAATAACTAGTAAATAACTAGTAATGGCCTCTGGGTCTGGGATTCTCTTTGTGTGAAAGTTAAAAATTATGGAAACTATTTAGTACATATAGCAAAATTCAGATGCTTTATTTCTTGTGTGAATTTCAACAAGGTGGTTATTTCTATATATTCACTCATGTGTTTTTAAGGTTGGATTACACCTACCATCTTGCTAGCTCTTTCCTATTTGTTCTGTTGTTCTATTTCTTGTTGGGTCTTTTCCTGCCCTCTCTTGGTTTAGTTGAGTGTTTTAAGAGTCCTTTATCTCCTTTATTGATTAGAAAAACATATCTCTTGTATTAATTTGCTAAGCTGCCAAAAGCAGATAACATAAAATGGGTTGACCTTTAATGGTGGGAATTTATTAGCTTATAAGTGTACAGTTTTGAGGCTGAGAAAATTGTCCAAATCAAAGCATCATCAGGCTATACTTTCTCCCCATAGACAAGCTGCTGGTGATACTGGACTCCTCTGTCACATTGCAAAGCCCATCGAGGCATTGGCTTGTCTCTCCCTTCACTTCCACGTTTCTAGCTTTCAGCTTCTCGTTTCTGTGGCTTTCTCTCTCCATTTCTGAATTTCATTCTCCTAAAATCGAAATAGTAAGAGGATTAAGACCCAGCCTGGGTCACACCCTAACTGAAGTAATCTTATCAAAGGTCCCACTTACAATAGGTTTACAACCACAGGAATGGTTGAGCTTTGAGAAAATGATTTTCTGGGGCACATACACTTTCAAACCAACACCCCCACACTCTAGACTCCAAAACGACATGTTCTTTCCATATGCAAAAAACATTCATTCCATCACAATACACTCAAAAGCCTTAAATCATTTCTGAAACAATGTTTAGCACAAAGTCTCATCAAAATCAGTTACAGGAGTGTCTGTCCTGGGGCACAATTTCCCTCTTTCTACGAACCCCTGAATCCTAAAGAACAAGTTATCTGTTTCCAATATACAATGGAGGACAGTCATAGGATAAACATTCCTAGTTAAAAAGGGAGAAATTGGAAGAGAATCAGGGCCCATGGGTCCCAAACATTTCTGAGACCCTGCAGGGCAGACTCCATTAAATATCAAGGTGTGAGGGTCATCCATAGACCAATGTTTTCTCCTTGAGGTCTGATGGAGCAGCAGGCCCACATTTTCCAAGTGCTTTCCATGCTCTTCCCAAACACTGGGGAGAAGGCTCCTGTATCTTGACACATTGGGGTGACAGCCAGACTCTAGGCTCCACCCACATCAAGCATTGGGATGGTGGTCGGACCATAGGCAATTCCTCAGGCACCTGAGAAAACTAGGGTGGTAAAACTCTTCCTGAACAATGGGCAGAAGGTCTACCATCTCCAAACTATGGGACATAATCACCCTTCGCACACACATGGGTGGGTTTGCTCTCTTGGCCTGAGAAGATGTCTTCAACCCAACACCAGCATCCGTGATCCTACCATCAAAGGGATTTTTCCTTCAATCTGTCCCTTTTTTGTCTCTTTCAGTCCAAGTTGGCAGTGGTTCCTTTCGAACAGGTCCCACAAAAGCTTGTCAGTTTTTCCTGTAGTACTCATGTGTCCAAACCATCAGTCAGAAGAACTTACCACAAATCCTTGCTGGATAACTGCTATTCCAATCCTGACTTGCATTTCGATTGCTGACTGTATCTCTGTTCTGTTATACCCTCAAATGGAGCACTATTCTCTGGGGATTTACTTGCTGGAAGCTTCGAATGTTCCAAACCATCAATTTCTGATTTTTTGTGCCCAGGACATCAGATCTCAGCTTATCGCTTTCCTCTCGCCTTTTTCTATAAGCTGCAAGGAGAAACCAGGCAACGCTTTTCAAATTTACTAAGGAAATCCACTCAGCTAAATATCCAAGCTTATCACTTCCAAATTCTCCCTTCCATCTGACATCAGCACTCAATTTTGGCAACTTTTCTGCTACTTTAAGACAAGGATCACCTTTTCTCCGGATTGAAATCACACATTCATCATTTCCATCTAAGGCTTTATCAGAAGTATCTTTAGCATCCATATTTCTAACAATAGTCTCTTCAAAGCAATCTTGGCCTTTTCTATCACACACCTCACAATTCTTCCCCCCCTCTACTCATCACCCAACTACAAAGATTTTTAATATTATTGGTATTTGCAATAGCAGCATCCCACTCTCCCAGTACCGAAATCTGTTTCAGTTTCCCAGGTGGCTGCCGAAAACAGATACTAAAAAATGTTTGTTTTTTTTTAATATATTATTATTATTTTTAAAGATACTTAGATTATATAAAGTGTTACATAAAAAAATATAAGGGATTCCCATATGCCCCACTCTCTACAACTCTCATTTTCCCCCACATTAACAACTTCTTTCATTAATGTGGTACATTCATTGCAATTGATGAACACATTTTGGATCATTTCCAGTAAGAATGGAAGGTCTGTAGGTTATGGCTGGATATATAATGGCCTGTATCTGTCATTGCAATGTCATTCAGGACAATTCCAAGTCAAATAGGTTAATTTCTTTTTTTTTTTTTTTTTTTTTGAGGTTCTAGGCCAGAGTATGAACTCAGAATCCCATATGTCGGAAGCTGGCACTTAACCACTGGACCACATCGGCTCCCAATGGGTTGGTTTTTAAAGTGGGAATTCATTAGCTTAAAACCTTGCAGCTTCGAGTCTGAGAAAAATGGCATTAATCCCTAATAACATCTAGCATTCCAAATGACAGTTCAGTATCTGCCTCTGGAGAACTCAAATTGTGACATGTTATGTCTTAAGATATTTATTCAAATTTTAATTAATTTTGTCTTTAAAGATCTGGCATGTCTTTCATTAAATTTTGGTTATATCTTTAACATTTCATTTTCTAATTGATGATCTGAACTCTTATCATTATAGGAGACACATTTATCTCTTGTAAGTTTTTTTCTATAACATTTGTTTCGTCTGATATTACTGTAATAGTTTGGTCCATATTGATCTCTTATATCTTTCTCCATCCTTTAGTTTTCAGTCTTTCTTTGTTCTCATATTTTAGAAGTGTTTTATAAATTGCATGCATGTATATTTTTCTTACTGCCTTATAATGTTTGTCTTTTAACCGGGGAATCAAACCATTTATACCTATTATAATTACTATAGTATATGTATCAATTTCTAACACTTCATTTTGTACTTTCTGTTTACCATCCTCTTTTTCATTCTTTTTGACTTTTAGTGAATCATTCCCCTTATCATCTCTTTTTCTTCCTGCCTTCTTTCTTTTCTTCTCACATGATTTTAAAAAAATCTTTTCTAAACCACTCTTCTGGTAATAGGTAATTTATATGGCAAATGGTGTATGTTATTGCTTATGTGCTGCTTTGGATTTTACTTTCTGAGAAATTTACTGAATAAATCAACAGGTAGCAGTGAGCAACAAGCTGTTAATTCTTCCCTCCCTGGCCCAGCTTCTCACATGAGGATGCTTGCATCTCACTAGGCCGACACTTTTCCTCCCTGCAGCACATGTATTCCCCAATTCATCACCCTTCTTAGAATTGAGATCTACCAGGTGTAGCCTTTTTTCCAGGACTGATGCTTTGGCACCAAATGGGTTTATTCCATTTTGCTCAGTGAGCTTCAGAGATATGGGTTGGAAGAGCAATTAGTGCTACCAAAAACTACCCAAACCAGTTATATATCTCTCCTCTCCCTTCCTCCTAAAGTCAAGAATATAATGGTCAATGTAGGACTTTTAAATGTGACACTCCTGGGGCAAGAAAAGAAAGTTGGAACAGAGACAACTTGAGGGAATGGGAAATGGAAACCCGGGTCTATACAAGCATTGCAGAACAACTGGCTGCTTCAACACAAGGATGGGTCTGAGGTTTCCCCACACCAAGGAATGCTTAGAAAGGCAGGTAAAGGAGAGATGACATTTTTATAGCTTGACTTCAAGACACTGAAATATCTGGCTAAGTTCACAGTTATTTTGGTTGTTCACTTCTTTATAAAGGTGTTAGAAGAACACCTGATGCCAACACCAAATTAAGAACTAATACTTACTAATAATTACACCTAACTTTGGTCTCCTCCCTCATCCTGGCCATCCTCTCAGAAATTATGCATTACCTTATATTTTACGTTCATGAAAAAATAGACCTGTCATCTTCCTTTCATATTCTAGAATTATCTGGTTTGTTATCGAAGAATAAGTACGGTAGAAGTCCTTTTGCTATTGTCCAATAGAGTTAAAGACTGGAATAATCTGTTTAAAATTTGGAAAGGCTGACCTAAAAAAACAATAAAGGCTTGAAGTTTTCATAAAAGAGAGAGATTTAACTACTGAAACAATTTCTTTAATAACTAATGTTCTGGCAAATATTTCTACTTCTACTTGAATCATTTTATGTAAATTGTGTATTTTCCAGGGAGTTGTTCATTTCAACTAAGTTTGCAATTTTATAGATATCAGATTCCTGATAGTATTCCCTTATCAATTTTTAAAATTCTTGTTTCTGTTTATTTCTTACCATTTTACATCCACTGTTCATTCTTGATATTATTTATTTGCACATTAACTTTTTTCTAGATCAGCCTTCCCATTATCACAAATTTGGACAATAAAAACTCAATCAACATTATTAATTATATGGTAAATTCAATCAATAAAATTATTACAAGGTAAAGCATTGAATATTTTTTAAATCTATGTCTCCATGCATGATTGCCCAAATTCCTGCACTAATAATGTGCTTTCTGCTTGCTCAAATTGTGATTTTTTTTTCTTTAAATGAAGGGTTTTGCTTTGTAATGGGTCTTGATATTGTCCAGAACTATCCATTTACCTTAATTCATATTAACTGTTATAGAGTAGATGAAGCATTTAAAATTTTTTGCTAGTTTGCATCACTTGCTGTTCAATGCAGAAAGACCCAATCCATGAAGATTGTAGCTTTCTACATTTTCTTTCACTTCTTCTAATATTAAACATAAACATATTTAAGATAAAATTTTTGGCCATAGAGGCAATGGTACATGAAGGCAAGATCATGGGATATGAGTGTGAAATGATCAAAAAATATAAATGTTGATAGAAAACTAGAAAAATACAGTTGTAGCAAATTTTTCCCCTTTCCAGTCCTATCAATTTTCATACCATGAATATTCTGTAAGTGATGTGTTTAGAAATTTTCTCATTTTTTTCCACAAAGGACCAGTATATTATTTTTTATTCCATTTTTCACAGATTAAATTCATGTGTAATTTTTGAAAACCTCAAAAAGCCTGTAAAAAATTTCAATAATTGACTCTTAAGGAATAATGGTCTCTCATTAGCCCTTAGGGATCACGACAATTGAGCAAGAATCAATCAAATATGCCAATTATATACCATAAGTCGTCAAATTTATACATGTACCAAACAACAAAATTAGACCATGATTGCTACTTCACTTTAATATTATTTTCAGGTCTCTTTGAAAATCATTCCATTGTTTTTAGTTATTAATATAATAATGTGAGATATATCCAAATCTTGGAAGCACACATTAAAATAATAATGATACTACTACTACTACAAATAATAATAATAATAAATACCACAAGCAAAAAACCCACATAACAGCTTAGCTCTTTGTTATAGTTTGAATTCAAGAATGGTATTTTGATGTGAATGTGCCCTGCTTGCTTGTCCAACATGGTCTTCTATAGCAGGGGCACAGACTTCTGTCTAAGCATCAGATTTTGCTTTATCAGCCTCTTCATTCTTCTGAATACTTAGCACCTTTTCAGTGAAAACATTCAAAGACATATCTTTAACTTAACTTCTATACCCAAGGCCATTTTGCATAGAGACAAGAGGCATATTTTGAAATCTCATAATCTGAATTTGAGTCTTCACTCCACTGCTTAATAACTGTGAACTCAGCCAGCTATTTCAATGTGCGTGAATTGCGTCAATGTAAAATGGAAAGAATAAGAGGTTCTAGATCATAGATGTTATGGGAAATAAGTAAGCATATTTAAAACATGGAGACAATAAATGGCATTTGATAAGTAATTAAGAAATCTAGGCCATTAATCTATTGTTACTCTGGTCTATTCTCTTCCAATATTTTGGAAACAGGCCACTTCTTCAGTACTAATATATATCTTCAATCTGCCTAATGCCCCATCTTTACTTATTAACAACAGTAAGACACGTTTCCAAAATCCACTGGATATTTTTCAGTTCTAATTCTTCAAGATCAAACTGTGGCTTTGTCTTCATTGATCACCCAGTGCTTAACACTATTGTTTCCTTCATTTTCATGATCTGCATTTAACCATTTCCCTGATAAACTCTCTGATCTTGACACAAATGATCACTAAAATATTCATGTGAGTGATATTTATAAATTAGAAACATGTGGGGAAAGGAAAAGATCCTGAAGGTCAGTTAAAGATCAATGCACAGCTTTCCTGTGATTTTCCCAAGAGGCATTTTAGCAACTAGCAAGCAAAATGGTGCCAGAGACCCAAGAGTTCTCATCCTAGGTCATAGCTTCATCACAGAAGTTTCAAAAGTCCACACTAAATAGAATACCCTGAGGGTCTTATGAATTTCAATTCATTAATGAGTCTCTGGGTGGACTATAGACTGTGACATTGGGGAATAAAGATCATTGTCTCCTCTGTCTCCTGGGCTCTGAACTCAGTTGACTAATTTCTGATTACCTAATTAATACCTGCTTTCTCAAGTGTGATATCTGAGAATCACTCATTTTATGGCTTCTCCTAGAACAGTATTCAGAATCACATTGGAAACTGAATAAAGAGATGCCCTCATGCCCAAGCTTACAACTATTAGACAAGAGCTCCTCATACCTTTTGTTGAAGATTTAAATGTCTTCCTTGTAGCTATTGGGAGAGAAACACAGGCCCAAGTCAGAGAATGCGCATCTTGAAGCTTCAGTATTTAAGAGTTTCGAGTTCTCTGGCATAATTGATTTTCATGTCCTAACTGTGACTATTAACGAAAAAAAATCATCTGCAGTTCCTGACATTGGGCCATAAAACTATTGGTCTTCATGAATAGAGAGACTTCTTGGTCACAGGCAAAGACCACAGCAGTGGGAAGTCTTCTTAGCCATTAAGGCCAGGAGCTCGCTTATGTCCTCTTGGTTGCTCTTAAGTGTATGCCTATCTCTCCTGAAAACTTCTTTGCCTCTCCTCCAATGACCTTGTCTTTCTGGCTCTCTGAGGTGATTCTTTCATCCTGGGTGTTCTTACAGATTTTCTCTTTGCCTGACTGGGCCTCCAAATTTAGGCAGACTCATATTTTCCATGCACTGGGGTCTATGTGCTCAACTACTCTGAACAGTTACTGTGGAAAAAATCATTGGCCTCAATGACTTATTCATTGGAAATGGAGATTGCGTGCATTCTGGGTCAAACTCTGGTTTAGCCCGGGCTCCAGAGTACAATGAAAGCAGAGCAACGGGGAGCATAGTAATCAAGGGAAGAGTATATTAGAGTAGGTGGTGGATATTGTTTTTTTTCTAGAGCCCTATCACATGTGTCTTAGGAAATTTACTTTTTTCTGTTAATACATCTTTCCATCTTCAAAACTGATCAAGCTAATATAGCTGCTAAATTGCATGAGGGAAGGGCAGAAACTTAGAAATATTTAAGAACATATTTAAAGGCAGTGATGTTATTTGTCTATACTCACCTATTTTCATCAAATCATCCTAGTCTAGGGGAGTCCCAGATATCCATGGAATGCATAAAGCCTTGGAGAATACAAATTCCCCTATTTTTGGACATTTTGAGTAATCTCCCATGGTCAGTGAATAGAGGAAAACTGAACTTCTCTCTTCCCCTTTCATTAACCTATCAGTCCTAGCCATTTGTGAAATTATCATTTAAAAGTAAAATGCATTTGAGAATGAACAAACTATTAAGAACCTTGTGCTATATGTTTTTTTTCTCAAGGAACATTTTCAAGATACTGGTCTACTTAGAAAAAATGTGGAAAGATACATATTAAACTTTGGCTCGAATTCCATCTTTACTGCTTGCTATCTGTTTGACCTTGGGTACAATTCCTAACCTTTCTAAACCTCATTCTTGATCTGTTTTTAAAAATAGAAAAATGATAAAATAAGAAAAACAGGCAAATTCTCTAGATTAATATATGTAAAGTGCTTGAATGGTGTCTACCATTATTTTCTTTATTATCAACATCATCCCCATCATCATCAACATCATCATCACAAGTCTAAGTGTGTAATATTATGATCTAATTTCATCTAAGTGTGTAATATTATGACTTGTTTGAAGTATGACCTTATGTTTAAATATATTACACTGGAATAAACACTCAATGATAGAATGAAATAACTAAATTCAATATCCTACTGATATGTAGAATGATATCAGACAGAGGTGAAAATTAGAAGCACGTTTGAGAAGTCTCTTATTTTGCCATCCCGTGGACATTTGGTAAAGCTAGCTAACCAACAGGAGGATCAACCTGAGCTAACTTCTGCATTGATGTCTTTTCTCTGTGTAAGGAGCCAGGATGTTTCTTCTCCAAACAGCTTGGTCCTAAGGTCAGTCACTCAAACTTCCTGTGAAGAGGAGGTACTGTGATACCTCTGGGTGGGTAAGTACTAGGTTCACCAAGAGTAAATGTGGAAGATTTAAGCAATTAACTGCCTAATAAATGCAAAAACATTCCAAACAAAAATTCTTATATTTTTTTAAAAGAATGACATTAATTATTTAATTAAGCAATTAATTTTGCTTGTGTAAATACTGGAGAAGTTGTTTACTTCCAACATGACTTGACAAATAAAGAGTTGGGAGAGATTTCTTAAAATTGATTTTTCCAGCAGGTTTTTCTCATCACTTCTGAATTTAAAACCAAAGAATTTGGGAATTTGTATACATATTCAAAATTAATACTGAGGCATCCTCAGAAATAACAAGGACTGGGAAGTTGGAAAGCACTGTAGAATTAACTTATTATTGTGAGGCTTTGGGACAGCACTCACAGCAGACTCTGCCATATCAGGGCAAATCTAGAGTAACACAGGGCAGATCATGAGGGCAAAGGATCTTGTCAGAACACTGTAGGGAACTCCCATACCAGGCATGAGCTTCATGAGGAGGCACGATTTGATTGTGTAGCCAAAGATCAAGGTTCCTGTTAGAGAGAATTAAGCACTGAATGTTAGGCAAGTGTGAAAAAATCTGAAAGATCAAAAGAGTATTCATATAACAGAGGAACAGCAATAAAATAAGGTTGTCCTCTCTCAATGCCTAACAGTGTCTGTCATAGAACATGTAATCTGTGAATATTTGTTTTCTGAAAAGATGGGCTTATGAATAAATGATAGATGAATAAACAAATGTAAAGAAAGTTTATGAAAGGAATGGATGAATTACAAAATCAATGGATAAATATAAAAATGGACACACAGATAATTAATTGTTAAATGAATAGATGACAGAAAAATGAAAGGATGCCTGACTATAGATTAAACTTGATGGGATTAAATAATTTTTCTAATATAGTCAAAATTGGCTAATTGTTGTGGGTTGATGCTTCAGGTCCTGGGATCTGGTAGGTGCTGGAGGTACACAAGTAAGTAGCTCCACAAATGCAACAATCTAACTCACCCTACACACACACACAAACACACACTCACATACACACACAGAGCATTTCTTGTTCTCTTCCACTCCCCTTTACTTTGGGGTCTTTGTCAAATTTGTGTATTTGAAGCCTTCCCTTCTGCCCCCCAAATTACCTACATAATCTGCACTATTTTTTTCATTACTTTATTTATTCATTCAACCAATCCCCATTGGAATTCCACTATGTGCACTTCCCTACACTGTTCCAAGGTTTCTGGATATGAAATATTATAGAGCATGATCACTGTCCTCAAGGAATTAAAATGTCATTGGAAAGGAAAAAGGGTACATACTACACACATTTGAACACTAACTATCAGAAATAAAAGGTGAGTTACTGTGATTGCATATAGTGAAGAGAGTTATTTATTGTGAGATGAAAGATAAGATCATGTTGTAGAAAAAAAAAATAAAGTAATTATTAAAAAGGGAGGTGGAGGGTCAGGATACAAAGAACACAAACTTTGCAATCAGACAGATCAGAATTGGAATAATGTTGTGATAAGATTTGTGAAGATATCCAAATATTTGAAAAAATCCAGTAATGATTTTCCCCAATTTTTTTCTTGAAGATTAAAAACAAACATGTTTAGGATTGCCTACATTTATCAGGTACTCAGTGAAGAATAGTTGTTCTATTATGACATATTATGGTGGATTCAGAAAAGGTAATGTTAAGGGAGATTTAAGGGAAAAGTTGAAATTAAGTTGAGTATCAATATGAAAAGACTTTGGATAGAAAGATAGCACATTCTTGACAAGCAAAGGCAGAGAAAAAGGGAAACCATGAATGCTCAGTACACTGGTCTTTCCTCAGCATTGAGGCTCTTTAGAAGGACAGTCATAGAAGTCCCTAGGTTTGGATTGACAAGGCACAGTCATTGCCAAGCCTTGGTTGGAAGAAACTGTCTGCTAGGAAATTGTCTTGTCTTAGAGTGCTACATAGAGGAGTCATATCCTGACTCTTCAAACTGTTGAATTTAGATAGCTATATAACCTCTAATACTCAGTTTTCTCTTCTGCAAAATGACTTCAGTATGCTCCTCCATTATTCCTTATTTCACATCATCTGTCCATAAACACAAAGAAACACAGACCCACATTTGCACACATGCCCATAGCTACAACTTTCAAACATGTTTCAAAGAGGAAATTGGCAATATCTGTGAAAGTACCATGTTAAAAGCCAAATGAAGAGAAAGTAAAACCATTAACGGTATACAAATTAGGAAGGATTGAATGGGAATAAGAGACTGAGTGAGAGAAAAAAAAACGTTTAGGAACATCCACTCTATGAATTCCACTAGAATATGCAATGGAATTTTGGAACGCTCATAATCAAAATCTAGGACAGTTTGCAAATTTATTCAGCAATCTCTGAGACAGAATATCAACCCTCAGATGGTATAATTATGGGGTTGAACCACAGGTAACTGATTGAAACTGAATGCTGGCATAAAAGGAAGATGACTTAAAAAATCAATCAAGGCATATATGAGATATAAACTAGTTGGGATCAAGATCTACTGCTCTGGTAGTAATGTGGTCAAAAGAGATTTCAGGTTTGTTTTTATTATTGCTAGACAAAATCCTCTATAAATGGCCTTGGAGAGACATAGCACCATAGATAAATTCATCCTCCACATTCCGTCTGCTGCCCCACACATCCAGGCTCTCTACTTTGTGCTGTTTCTGGAGATTTACCTCCTGACAATGACAGAGAACCTGTTGATGCTGCTGATTATAAGAGAAGATTCTCACCTCCATACTCCCATATACTTCTTCCTGAGTCACCTCTCTTTTCTGGATATTTTTTCTCTTCTGTCACAGTGCCAAAGCTGCTGGAAAATCTGTTGTCTCAGAAGAAAATCATCTTTGTGAAGGGCTGCCTGGCTCAAGTCTTCTTTTTGTTTGTGTGTTGAGCCACTGAAAACTGCCTGCTGGCAGTAATGGCCTATGAACACTTTGCTGCCATCTGTCATCCTCTGCTCTATGGACAGATGATGAGCAAGCTGCTTTGTAAGGCATTGACGTAGGGAGCCTGGAGCCTGAGTCTTCTGATCGCACTCCTCAAGATTCTTCCAACTATAAACTTGGACTTCTGTGGAGATGATTCCATCCCCCACTACAGTTGTGAGCTGCCCTCTGTCTTCCTTCTTTCCTACTCTGATGACTCCACCAGTTTTACTGTCATGCTCAGCACCACCCTTCCTTATACATTTGGAACCTCTTTCCTGATCATCTTCTCTTATGCCTCCATTGTCTCTACCATCCTGAGCATTAGGTCCTCTTCAGGTAGAAGCAAGGCCTTCTCCACCTGCTTCTCCCACTTCACCACAGTTCTTCTATTGTACGGCTCAGCTTCCTGAGCTATCTCATGCCAGTCTCATGTTTACCACTGGAGTTGATCTTCTCTGTAGAGTACAGTGTGGTTACTCCCTTAGTGAATCCTTTCATCTATAACCTGAAAAACAATGAGATGAAGGCAGATGTGAAAAAGACCTTGAGAAAATTATTTCCACTATTAGCTAACCACATACAGAGGTGGTTGGGTAAATAGTTTGTTGCAGCAAGATATCTCATGAGTTGACAATAAGAGAATTCCCTGATTGTGCCTGATATTGGATGCAGAAAATTTTTAGAAATTGAGAGAATTATTTGGAGGTGAGGTAGAAAAGGATGGTTCAGATTTATTTTTCAGTGTACAGACATAGTGATGCATCATATAACTATATTAATACAAACATTTTCTTTTGATAGTCTTTTGGCTGCCTTGGTCGATATTCATCCTATCTTGCTTATTTTCACTATGAATTTCAGTGAGCAATATGGAATAAAATCCACAAGTACCCAAACTATCAGAAAAGGGAAATAGACAAGCCTGTTGATCATGCATCTGGGCAAGGTGAGACATTTGGAATGGAGAGAGGTGCATTGAAGACACCTGAGAGATTTGGATTTTGAGATATCTAGGCCTAGCATACGTGAGAGCATTCAGAGGAGTCAGGACAGCCAAGAAAGATAAGGATCTATCCGGGGATCCACAGTAACCCAGGTTTTAAAATCTCTTTGAAAGGAAAATGTAAGAAAATATCAAGCCTAAGCTTTCATAATATATACAATTTAACAGAAAGACATTTTTCTCTTAAAACATCATATTAGGACACATGGAAAATATATATTTTAATGAGGAAAAGGTCAGGTTTCAGTGAAGAACAACCGGATCAGAGCAGAGAAGAACAGGAACCAGAAATCCAGACAAGCAGAGCATGTAGAACATCTGTCTGCCTTAACAAGCTTGGACATAAATCATTCACTAAACTAATTCTGGCTTGGTTCTGCACTGGAAGATGGAAGTTATTCCCAGAAATCTATAAAGTACAAGATTTGCACTCAAAGATACAAGGAATTTGTGTTGTTTTCTTAAATATGGGCACAGAAGATACTTCTCAACTAGGTGTATAAAGGACTAGTTTGTAGGCTTTCTCCTCTTTCTTTGCTCTTCCCACTCCTTCATGCCCCTTTCCTGACCAGGCTCTCAGTGCCTTCAACCTGCCTTCTGCCCAACTCGATTTTCACCAACTCTGTGTATTTTCAGTAGCCGTTTATATCACTGAAGAACAATTCAACCATAGAAAATTTTCTTAAAATTCGTCTTTTTCTTAATGATCATTTCCTTTAGTGACATACTCATTTAAAGTCTTCTGTTAATTAATTTATTTCTTATTAAAAGAAATAATCTATGACAACCAGTATATACTTTGCTTTAGAGTATATTTTTCTTCTTTGGAAATTTATTATGATTTTTAGCCAATTAATGTCACTGTTCAACAATTATCACATGTTGTGTTTAATATATTTTCTAATGAAGTTGGATTTTCATAATTTTGACTTGGTGATTTAATTTGTAGATTTGCTTATATTTTAATATTTAATTTTATTAATCAAATTGCCACCAAGTCAATATGCATTGCTTTATAGTGAGGTTTTTCAAATTGTGTGTGAATAAAAAGAACATCAAAGCATTAAATAATCCAGTTCACTTTTCTTTCAATATACTTAATCATACATTCCTGAAATTGTAATACTTATCAATCGTCAATTTTGCAAGAAATTTAAAATGTAAATTTAAATGATCAATATCACCCTTTGTCCAATTTGTTCACTTTTACTTAAAAATTTTATAGTCACATGTTTTTTCTAAAAAAAATTTATTTTAGTAATATATATACAACCTAAATTTTCTTCTTTTAACAACATTGAAATATATAATTCAGTGCTGTCCAATACTTTCACAATGTTGTGCTACCATAACTACCAACCGTTATAAAAGGTTTCCATCACCCCAAATAGAAATTCTTTACTATTTAAGAATTAACTTCCCATTCCCATCACCACCTACAGCCCTGTTAAAGTGTATTCTAGTTTCTAACTCTATGAATTTGTTGATTCTAATTATTTCAAGTCAGACACAAAAGTCAAATATTGTATTATCTCACTGAGATGAAATAATTAATTTAAAATATATTCAATTATTTGTAAACTTTAGAAAAGCTTTTCAGGTAAGTATAAGTAAATCATTATCATAGCTAATGTTTTTAAAATGTGTAGTGTCACATTTATTCATGATATTGAATATATCAGGTTCTATTATTATTACTATTTTACATATGAGGAAACTGTCCTGAAGAGGCTTACGAAACTTGCCCTCCAGGAAGCAGAAGTAACTCAAGTAGTTGAGTGATTGCTATCCATGTAGGAGGTCCCAGATTAGATCCCAGTGCCTCCTAAAAACAAACAAACAAAAAAAACAACTCTCATTGGGGAGCAGATGTAGCTCAGTGGTTGAGGACCTGTTTCCCATATACAAGGTCCCGGGTTCAATCCTTGGTGCCTCCTAAAACAAAACAAAACAAAAGAAAAACTCGCTCTGGATCATAGAGCCAAAATGTGAGAGTCAAGATTCAACACTGGTAACTATAATTCTAGATTCTATATTTTAAAACACAACAAAAGGTTGAAAGGACATGAAAATTATTTATAACTGATTCCATTTAATAATTTCAGTGTATGCTGATCACAGCCAATTGCAGGTTCTCTCCCAGACATTGACTGCTTTGCCTAATGTCCCAATGATCAGATGCTATATTTGAGGGGATATACTGAGACTTTAAAGCTAGATATTTCACCTGATAATAGAGTCTTCATTTGACATTCAAGAAAGTTTTGCTCCCTTTACAGCATACTTCTCATGTGGAATTGATGCTAATGTGGCTATTTGCTCTGTCTAGATCAGTAATAAGGTTTCTGTCTCGTACTGGAATATCTGGCAATCCCAAACAAAAGAGAGTTTGCAAGTACTCCCAAGCTTTTCCCCAAGGGCCTCTAACACTGGCTTAGAAAAAAGCTGGAATAGGGCAGGAGAAAAGAGGAAGTCCCTCCATGACACAGACACTTAAGGAAATCAGCTACATTGAGTGACAGGGTCGGCCCTTCTCCTTAACAAGTAAATGCCTTATGCCTTTGAGGGAGGGGCAGCAAACTTTCACCCTAGGAAAAAGGCAGTGATCCACTGCTGGGGGAAGAGTAGAAGCAGAGTCTCTGCCCTTGGATGAGGGGCAGAAAATTTCTGGGGAATCAAGATTCTTCACCAACACCAAAAAGAAGCCAGCTGAAGACAAACATTTTTCTTGCCCAAGAACAACCAAAGATAGAATGCAGGATTTGGTTGCCGTAATCAGGATTCAGAAGTGTTTCATCACCAGAAAGCAATTCTCCTTATTTCCCCTCATAATTAAACTCTCTTCCTAGCACTTTCTCCTGAAAATCACTGATATATTATCTGTCACCATAATTTTGCTATTGGGAAATGTTATGCAAACAGACTCATACTGTATATGACCATTCACACTGGATTTTTCACTCAGTACAATGTCCTCAAAGTCTACACAAGCTGTTGTATTTATCAATAGACCTAAGTATAAAACTGAACACTATAAAACCTATAGAAAATTGATAGAAAAATAATTTTGTGAATTTGTGTTAGGCAAAGAGTCTTAGATAAGACAAACATGGATGAAAAGTAAACAAAAATTTTCAAACTTTTGCTCTTTAGAGACCCTATTAATAAAATGTAAATACAAGTCATAGGAAGAAAGTATTATGAAACATATCATTGATAAAGGATCATATCCAGAATATTAAACAACTCTTCCAACTCAATAAAAAACAGAAAGCTAGTCTATAAGAAAGGAAAATGATTTCAACATACAGGTCAACAAAGAAAAAACACAGATGATGAATAAGCATATGAAAGGTGCTCAAGATCATTAGTAGTTAGGGAAATATAAGGTACCATTACACACATATTAAAATGACTAAAATTTAACAATTAATAAATATTGGCAAGGATGTGGAACAAGCAGAAATCTTATACATTACTTATTGGAATTGAAATAACCCTGCCACTAAGGAAAAGTTTGGCAGTTTCTGGTAAAGTTAAAGTTATACTTACCATATGACCAGGCAATTCAATTCTTAGGTATTGATCCAAGAGAAATAAAACCACAGACCCTTTGAAAGACCCGTACATGAACATTCATAGCATTTTTTCCATAAATGTATTAAAATGAAATAACTCAAATGTTCATCAAGTGGTCAATGAATAATTAAATTTCAAACTAGCTGTGCAGTAGAATACTAACAGCAACCAAAAAATATGAGCAAACTACTAATACACACAACAATAGGATAAAGCTCAAAATCTTTATGTTTAGTGAAAGAAACCAGATGCAAAAAGCTCCACTGTATTATTACACTTATATTACGTTCTGGAAATGGTAAAATGGTTAGAATATGAAGCAGAGGACTAGTTGCCAGGGGTTAGATTGAGCTAGGGTATTTACTACAGTGGGGCAAAATGGGAATGTGGGTATTAACATGGGAATTTTGGGGGTATTGGAAATAGTCAATATTGAATGTGGTGGTGATTATACAACTGCATATTTTGGTCAAAAAGTCTCAAATAACATCTAAAAGTGTTGGATTTTACTATATGTAAATGATAACTCATATTTCATATAGTCATGCACATATATATATGGGTGTGTGTTTGTCAGTATATACAAATAACATACACATACACACAACACACCAAAGCACGAAATATTAGGGAGTTTTGACAAATTCATATCACCCCATGTTTCAGGTGATTTGCTAATTCTGGGCATGAGAAAGAGGCCAAGCTTTCCTGATTGATATAGCAGAAAGCCCCCATCTAGATACAGAACCTCAGTAAACAGTTTTTTAGTCACAGAAACTGGAGTGACAAAATTAAAGACTTAAGAGGACTTCTGGGAAGATGGCTTTGGAGTAGGAAGACAAGGCTAAACTCTCACAAAAACAATGGAGGAAAGGCAAAAAACTGTTGGAGTGAGCTGCTTTGGGGACCAGGAGAGTGCTGCACATCATCCAGGAAGGAGAGGGATGGAGAGACAAAGAGGCCAAATGAAAACCATGAGTTACTCAGCCCTGTGCTTGGGAATGGCAAGTAAAGCCAAGCTTCAAGGTGAATAGTCTTGTTTAACTCCTGGCTCACTGTAGCCAACTGAGTGGAGAAAGAAATTCCTCCTTCTTGTGAGGAAGACATGTCTGGCAAAGGGTAGAGAGTGGTTTCTCTTCAGGGAGTGTGGCCATCTGAGACCCCTTTGAATCTCAAAAGAGATCCCAGCCAGCACTGAAGTGGCCCCAGGAAGAGAGGAGGGGGGATCTGATCAGGCAAGCTGCAAACCCAACCACCCTGGGTGAGAGAGGAACTAGGAGAGAAGGAAGACAGGACAGAGAGCCAACAAACTGTCAGAAGCCCAACTCAGGGAGACCAGATAAGCTTTCAGACATATAAGTTCCTTGTGACAGGGAACTTAGAGATGTTTTTTTATTTTAGGGTTGGGTTTTGATCTGTTATTTTATATTTATTATTATTATTTTATTTTACTTTATTTTATTATTCTTTATTTTAGTCTCTAAACCTGGGTACCTTACCTCTGGAGGACAGCCTGCAGGGTAATTGATGGATAAGCACTGACAGACTGAGAAGGTTCCTAGGGGCCTAAGAGGCAAGCCTGGTTTTCCTGGGTTGTTTTTTTGTTTTTTGTTTTTTCTCTTTTGGTGTTCCTTTTTGCTTGTTTTTTCTTCTTAGTTTCTTTATTCCTTTCTTTCTTCATTTTCCCTCTTTCATTGCTTTTATTTCATTCTACCTTCTCATGTTTGGTCTTCATTTTTTTCTTCTACTTCTCTTTTCATCTTTCCAGTTTTTTATTTCATTCTATTTTTTTCTGGTTTCACTGTTTTTTTGTTCCAGAGATAAAGGATATTAAGAAGACACTGGCAGGACCTACTGAAGAAATTGTGAACATACATAAAAAAATAACAGATCTGATAATGATGCAAGAAATCAAAAATATGCCAGAAGCATGTAACAACAGATTTTAACATGCAGAGGAAAGAATTAGTGAAATCGAAGATAGTACATCGGAAATCAGACAGAATCTGGGAATTGAATGGCAACAAGAAAAACACAAACACATGCATTATAGGTATCCCAGAGAGAGAAAAGAAGGGTAAGGAGGCAGAAGGAGTGTTGGAGGAAGTAATGGCTGAAAATTTCCCAACTCTTTTGAGGGACATGAATGTACATATCCAGGAAGCATGGCACACCCCAAACAATGTAAATGGTACCAGACCTAATCCAAGACATATACTTATTAAATTGGCAAATACTCAAGACAAAGACAGAATGCTGAAAGCAGCAAGAGAAATGAGATCCATCACATACAAGGAAGCTTGATAAGATTAAGCACTCATTTCTCATCTGAAACTCTGGAGGCAAGAAGGCAGTGGCATGATATAGTTAAGGTGATAAAAGAAAGAAAATTCCTAGCCAAGAATTCTGTATCTAACAAAGCTGGCATTCAGAAATGACGGAGTGTTCAAAATATTCACAGATAAACAGAAATTAAGAGAGTTTGTCAACAAGAAACCTGCCCTTCAGAAATAGTAAAGGGAGCTCTTCAGGTTAAAAGGGAAAAAAAGGAGAGAGAAAGTTGGAGGAGAGAAAAGAAAGGAAGATTATTAGCAAGAATAGCTAAAAAGATAAAAAAGAAGAAATAAAAAAAATATGACATATATTCCTAAAGAACAAATTGATAATGTAAGTACTGCCATGACAGTAATAACATTGCTGTTAATAGAAAAACTCTCCGATGAAAAGGCACAGATTGGCAGAATGGATAATGAAATAGGACCAAGGTACATACTTTCTACCAGAAACGCACCTTAGACTCAGGGAAGCAATGAAGTTGCAAGTGAATGGTTGGAAAATGATTTTACATGCAAAGAACAATAAAAAAGGGCACGAGTAGCTGTACTAATATCCGACAAAATAGACTTTAAATGAAAAAATAATGTAAATGACAAAAGAACCTATATATTTATAAAAGGTATAATCAATCAGGAAGAAAGAACAATCATAAGCATTTATGGACCTAACCAGAATGCCCCCAAATACATGAGACAAGCATTGGATAAACAGATGCCATTACAAATATAGTCAGGGACTTTAATAAACCATTATCATCATTGGACAGAACATCTTGACAAAGGGTCAATAAAGAAACAGAAACCTTGAATAATGCATTAGAGGATCTAGACTTAATAGGCATATACAAAACATTACACCCAAATAAATGGATCATTCTCCAGGATAGACCAAATGCTATGTTACAGAACAACTCTCAATGAATTTAGAGAGATTGAAATTATATGAAGTAATTTCTCTGATCACAGTAGATGAAGCTGGAAATTAATAAGGGGCAGAAAACCAGAATAGGTACAAAGATATGGAAGTTAAACAACACTGTCTTAAACAATTAGTGGGTCAAGTAGAGAATTGCAAAATAAATCAGTAACTACCTTGAGACAAATGAAAATGAGAACACAAAATAGCAAAACCTATGGGATGCAGCTAAAACAGTGATGAGAGGGAAAATTAGTCATAAATGCTTATATTAAAAAAGAAAAGTTAAAATCAAAGACCTAACTGCACACCTGGAGGAATTAGAAAAAGAACAAAAAATGAATCCCAGGGCAAGCAGATAGAAGGAAATAACAAAGATTTGAGCAGAGCTAAATGAAATTGAGAATACATAAGTGCTAGAATAATTAACAAAACCAAAAGCTGGTTCTTTGAGAAGACTAATAAAATTGGCAAATCCCTAGTTAGATAAACAAAGAAAATTAGAGAAAAGATGCAAACATAAAATTAAATATGGGGGAGGGCATATCACCACTGATCCCACAGAAATAAAGAGTATCATAAGAGGATACTTTGAAAAAATGTATGCCAATAAGATGAATAACTTAGATGAAATGGACAAATTTATAGAA
Organism: Cabassous unicinctus; assembly: GCA_029593785.1. Lineage (NCBI taxonomy): Eukaryota > Metazoa > Chordata > Mammalia > Cingulata > Chlamyphoridae > Cabassous > Cabassous unicinctus. The sequence continues at coordinate 52,324 of JAQZBX010001038.1, read as the reverse complement.
ACACACAGGCACCCTACATTGATGAAAGAAGAAACTGATGATCTCAACAGACCATTCACAAGGAATAAGATTGAATTAGTTATCAAAAACCTCCCAATTAAAAGAGCCCAGGACTAGACGGCTTCACAGGTGAATCCTACTAATCATTCCAGAATGAACTAACACCAATCCTGCTTAAACACTTCAAAAAAAAAAAAATAGAAGTGGGAGGAACATTGCCTAACTAATTCTATGATGCCTGTATCACCCAAATAACATAACCACCTAAAGATGCCACAAGAAAAGAAAACTACAGCCCAATCTCTCTAATGAATCTGAATGCTAAAATCCTCAACAAAATACGTGCTAATTGCATTTAACAGCACATCAAATGAATTAAACACCATGTTCAAGTGGATTTCATCCCAGGTATGCAAGTATAGTTCAACATAAGAAAATCAAACAATGTAATATACCACATTAACATATCAAAAGAAAAAAAGTCATGACTATCTCTAGTAATGCAGAAAAAGCATTAGCGTTTGACAAAATAAAGCATCCTTTTTTTAATAAAACAAATCAAAAGATAGGAATAGAAGGAGACTTCCTCAACATGATAATGGGTATATATGAACCACCCACACTTAACATCATATTCAATGGTGAGATGCTAAAGGCGTTCCCTCTAAGATCTGAAACAAGACAAGGATGCCCACTGTCATCGCTCTTATTTAATATTGTGCTCCAATAGGAACACAATAATAGGAAATGGTTTCAAAACTTTACAGCCATAGATAGTCCAAGTAACAAAATAAAAAATTTGATGGGACCTCCTCAAAGTTAAAAACTTTTGCGCTTCGAAAGAGTTTGTCAAGAAAGTGAAAAAGCAGTCTACTCAATAGGAGAAAATATTTGGTATTCATTTATCCAATAAGGGTTCAATATCCAGCATTTATAAAGAAATCCTACATCTTGAAAATAAAAAGACAAACAATCCACTTTAAAAATGGGCAACAGGGGAGCAGAAGTGGCTCAAAAAGTTGAGCACCTGCTTCTGAAATGGGAGATCTCAGGTTACGTTCCCAATGCCTCCTAAAAACAAAAAAAAACACACAAATAAGCAAACAAACGAAGAAACCAACTCAGTGAGCCAACAATGTGGCTCAGCGGTTGATTGCCAGCTTACCACATACAGGGTCCCAAATCCAATCTCCAGCCCTGGTACTTCAAAAAAAAATGGGCAAGAGATTTGAACAGACACTTTTCCAAAGAGGAAATACAAGTGGCTAAAAAGCACATGGAAAGATGCTCAACATCACTAATGGTTACGGAATTGCAAATCAAAACTACAGTGAGATATTATCTTATACCTATTAGATGGAAGCTATTAAAAAACAACAACAGAGAACTACAAGTTTTGGAGAGGATGTGGAGGAAAGGGAATCCTCATCCACTGCTGGTGGGAATGTAGAATGGTGCAGCCATTGTGGAGGACGGTTTGGCCGTTCCTCATGAAGCTTACTATAGAACTTCCTTATTATCCAGCAATCCCTATGGTGGTATATACCTAGAAGAATTGAAAGCAGGGACATGAATAGATATATGCACACCAATGTTCATAGTGGCATTATTCACTAATGCCAAAAATTGGAAGCAGCCCAAATGTCCGTGAACAGACAAATGGATAGGCAAATTGTGTTATATGCACACAGTGGGATATTCAGATATAAGAAAGAATGAAGTATTGACACATGTAACTACATGGATGAATCTTGAAGACCTTATGCTGAGTGAAGTAAGCCAGTCACTAAAGTACAAATATTACATGACCTCATTGATATGACCTAAGAAAATTGAGCAGATTTGCTGAGCTAGAATCTGAAAGACAGGTTATCAGGAGACAGAAAGGGAGTAGAATGTGGTGAGCTGATGCTCAATATGGGCAAAATCTATGATAAGGTGGAAGGGGGTGGGTTGGCAGTTTATGGAGGTGATCATGGTGCAGGAATGCGAATGGGGTCAACAGTACTGGAATGTGAGGTTGAGCAGGTTTGGGGAGGTTGAGTTGGACTATCTATGGAACTGGGGTTGGGGTGGGCTGGAGGAAGGAACTGGTGAACACTGGGGATTTGTAGGTCTTTGGTTAAAACTACAATGGTGGGGGGGAGCTGATGTAGCTCAGTTGTTGAGTGCCTGTTTCCCGCATACAAGGTCCAAAGTTCAATTCCCAGTGCCTCCTAAAACAAACAAACAAACACTACAAGGGTGGTAATATTCTTCTAGCACATACAGCAGGGTGTTTATTGGTGCAGGTGTCAGAGTGGGGAGATATGTGGGAAAAGGCAAACCTGGGTTCATGTTTCTATGGAATATGAAAGTGTTCATCTTGTAATAGGTTGTTATCTCTGTGAGGGGATAGCCACACAATAAACAAGCAAATATTAAACTCCCATCCTGGGGAGTCAGTCCTGCTAGGTTCCCAAAGAGAGGGGCAAGAGTCTCTCAAAAATATAGGCAGTGCCTAACAAAAGAAGGCAGACTACTATGTCAAGTCCTCAATATTAATGCATGTAAATAAGAACCTTATTCTTTATTTATTTATTTTTTTTTTAATTTTTTTTTTATTTGTAAGTGCAACCTAGTGGTTACTGTGGGTTCCCAGAAGAGGGAGAGGAAAGAATTAATGGAGCATGGGGCACTTTCAAGGCACTGAAATTGTTCTCCATGATCTTGCGATGAGGGATACAAGTGATTATGCATTTTGTTAGAACTTATAAAAGTGTACAGTACAGAATGTGAACCATAATGTAAACTATTGACCATGGTTAGTGGCAATGTTTCAATATTTGTTCATCAATTGTAACAAATATATCATACTCATGTAAGCTGCTATAAATAAGGATAAATGTGAGAGGGGAAGAGGGTGGAGTATATGGGAATCCCCTATATTTTCTATGTGACTTTTTGTTACATAAAGAAAACAAAGTGAAAGAAAATAAGACACGGGGAAAATACAGAAGAAAGTGTCACTGTATATAAAAGATAAAAGATCTTGTGGATATGAAACACATACTGCAAAATTTTTAAAATTTTATGCACAAATTTTTTTTATTTTATTTTGTATTTTGTATTTTTGATTATTTTTATTTTTTTGGCTTTGTTTTTATGGAGGGTTTTGATTGCAGAAGAGTCATAACTGTGCCGGGGAGATTACTAGCGTGCAGTTTCAGTGGTGGAGGGATGTATGGGGGAGAAGTGCACCTGGGGCATACCTCTATGGAATATGACCATGTTCAAGTGGACAGGGGTTTTATCTCAGTGGATGGAGACCCACACAATAACCAAAATAATACTTAATTCTCATCTTCAGGAGTCCTGCTACATTCTCTAATAGAGTGGCAAGAATCCCTAAAGTACATGGGAAGTGCCTAACAAAGGAGGACAAACCAATATGCCAGGCCCTTGATATTGATACTTATACTTAGGAACCTTGTTCTTGTGAAATTGAAACTTAGCTTAGTATTATATATTGCCTAAGAGTGATCTCCTGAAAGCCTCCTTGTTGCTCCAGTGTGGCCTCTCTCTAGCCAAAATCGGCATATAAACTCATTACCTTCCCCTGAGAAGGGGACTCATGACTCCCTGAGATGAGCCTCCCTGGCACCAAGGTATGGTTACCAAGTGGCAACTAACAATGCATTTGGAAAAAGACCTAGACCAAAATGGGGAAATATTAAAAACAAATGAGTTTTTATGGCTAAGAGATTTCATAGTGAGTTGGAAAGTCATTCCAGAGGTTACACATATGCACATCTCAGGAGGCTCTCACTGACTGTAGAAGTAAACAGTGCCTCAAGCAGGGGGGCTGTGAGAGCTTTAGAGACATCTGGACATGATAGGGCAGGCAACCCTAGCAATTGGGCACCCTGTCAGTGGGCTTTACTTTGTAATATATGATAATCTAAACTCCAATTTATCAGAGTTGGACTCATTTATAATTTTCCTACACATGGTTCTTATGCCACTTTTATTTGAACCTGTTAAATATGTGTGCCAGAGACTTATCTTCTGGCTGTTCATATGTCAACCAAGCCCTGAAACGCAGCAGAATTGCAGCCAACACCTACCCTTCAATTCACAGACTGACCCAAGACAACTAAGGAAAGGATAATGATGGATGACACCCATCTCCCAAAACAGAGAGTATCAATAAATCCAAGCAAGACAGATCTACCTATCTGCCCCATGGAATCTAAATCCCCTCTCAATCAAACAGAGTGGGCATAACCATCCCAAATTCCCCAAGATTTAGGAATGAACAAATATATGGGGGATATGCAAATATGGACTAAAGTAGACTTATTATTATACTAGTAATGGAAGAACTTGCAACATTGATATAAAGGCAGTGGTTACCAGAGGTTCTGAGGGGACAGATAGTGAAGAACAGGTGCCACATTTGCATTTTTGGGACATTCGAATTGTTCGGCATGATATTGCAATGATGGATACAGGCCATTATACATTTTGTCAAAATCTATAAAATTGAGCAGTGCAAAGTGTAAACCATAATGTAAACTCTAGACTATGGTTAGTAACAATGCTTCAATATGTGTTGATCAATTGTACCAAATATACCACAATAATGAATAATGTTGTTAATGGGAAAAAGTGTGGGAGGGGTAGGGGGTGAGGTAAATGGGAATTCCCTTTATTTTTGATGTAATATTTATGTAATCTAAAAGGTTCTTTAAAAATAATGAATTTAGTTAAAAAAAGGAAAAAAAGAAAGACTTAAGTACCCAAAACAAATGATCAATTTCATCTTCAAAATTTTTGCCAAATCTAAAGCTGCTTAGGGCCAGAGACTCTGAAGTAAAGCCAAAGCTATGAAAACACAGAGTGTTTACTTCCATTCAGGGCTGAAAGCACAAAGATTCACCTGAGGATTAGCCCAGTGAACACATGAGGCTCCCACTTGATACTTTTAATGAGCCCCCCCCCCTTACAGGAAAGAGAAGAAATTAGAGATAGAAGGAATTCTAAACAATTACAATCTAAACTCGATTTAACTCAGTTCTTTAATTGTTTTAACCCCACATGCCATCTGCCTAGCAGAAGAAACGAAGAACCCCCACCCCAGTGAAACATAAAGTCACGTAAAGACTTTGTAATTCTTATATATATTTTTATACCCAATTCTTTTCATGCACAATTTAATGTTTATACTTTATAATTTTACATGTAAATTTATATTCAATTTTTTCAAAAAAATTATTAGGCCTGTCAAGAACTAGGTCCATATGAACATACATTTATTCATGTCAAGAAAATAAATGTCTGTCACCCTCATCTCTTGACAATTGCTTTCTCATATTGTCTAGAGAGGAAGGCAGAAGTAAGGGGAAATCAGGTAATAGCGAAGTTGATTCTGCAAACCAGGGCTAGCTATGTAATTTCCAGGTCATAGTGAAAATGAAAATTCAACGCCCTTTGTTTCATAAGCAGGGGTAAAAATGCCATTAAACATACTAAAATGAACAGATTTCCTTTCTTCTATGGTCTCTCTTTCAATTTGTGATGCTGTTTTTAATTTGTTATTTAATGTTCTAAAGAAAAAATTTTAAATAGTTAACATAAATTTAACTTTTTTATGGTATGATGCCACTTTTAAGTGCAAATATGAGTATTTTGGATGTATATCAGAATCACCAAAATAATACATATCCCACAGATCTGTATTTTCATAGAATGTGTTAATTTTAAGACTGAATAAGCTTTTCACCTTCCAGGCTCATGATTAGAGGGTGTCTGAAATCTGAGAACCAAGTGAATCATCTACTCTGATGCTCAAGTGGCTGCAAAGTCAATAATGCGAAGAAAGGACATCCCAAGAATTCTAGGTGGGAAATTTTTGAAGTATATGACCTGTATGTCATATTCAAGTAGATTTAAAAATAAAAGTGCAACTAAAAGGGAATTGTGACAAGGCCGACTGACAAATCTACTGTGGATTAAGCATGGGCTGTTTACACAAGGATAATTTTGAAGGTATATCTTGACTCAGGCTTTGGAGTAAGTAAGGTGACTTGATAGACAATTGAATTAATCAAAAAATGTAAAATTCGTCAAATAAAAATTGATTAACCTTAAATAATTTTCCTTAAGGCTACACACGATAATAATACATATCAAACTAAACAGTGTTAGTCTGAAAGAGTAAGAAGCAAAAAAAGAGATTTAAAAGAAAACATAAAAGATATTCTAATCAGCATTTCATAGAAGGTTCAGAAAAAATGGGGAAGAAAAAATATTTGAAAAAATTCCAAGGTCTGAAAATTTTCCAGAATCATTGAAAGATACTAATTATGGGAAGTTTTTATAATCTCACTCAGCAGTTGCTATATCAAACAGAAAAAAATCAGTAAAGATATTTATTTTAATAGCACAATTCCCAATTTGACCTACTGGGCATTTAGCAAAATCTCGTGAAACATGACCTGCCATAATGTGAAGTCTATTGTAATATAATTGTTTCTTTTCTCCACAAAAGTTCCAGCCCATGCCTTTAAAATACCTCACAACAATGCCATCTTCCACATAAAGTGATTGAATTGTTTGGATTTTACTACAGCATTATGGCAAGACCTTTCTTCAACGTAGAACATTGCATCCAAAAATTAGAGAACACTTCTCAAACACACATGTAATCTTTCCAAAATTTAGCCCTTACCAAGCAAATAAGCTAGCCTCAACACATTTCAAAGTATAGTTGATATAAATAGGAGGCATTTTGTGACTATTATGCAATTAATATAGAAAATAATGAGAAAAAAGGTAATTAGAGAAACCCCCATAAGTTGGTAAATTAAAACACTCACACACTCATACACATGCACATTTCAAATAAGCCATGTGTCAAAGAAAAGATAAAAAATAGGAAAATTTAGAACCAAGCAAAAATGAAAATACCTTATAATAATACTTGTAAAATATAATTAATCAGTACCTAGATGAAGAAAAATATAAGAACTCAACTGGCTAGGAATCATTTACATAAATTCATGGGCCAACAAATTCAGCTGGATTGTTTTTTTTTTTAAGGAGGTACCGGGGATTAACCTCGTATATGGGAAGCAGACGCTCAAACACTGAGATACATCTGCACCCCAATGACAGTTGCTTTTTTTCATTTTTTTGTTTTTTGTTTTTTTAGGAGGAATTGGGTATCAAATCTGGGACCTCGTACATGGGAAGCAGGTGCTCAACCACTTGAGTTACATCTGCTCCCCACCTGGATAATTTATAATGCCTTTCTAGATTATATCTAGGAATTGCTTGCTTCTCTACTTCAGCTTAGTATTTAGAATCACAGAGACAAGTAAAGGATAAGATGACCACGTACTTGGGTATGAAAAAAATGACAGAAGCCTTGAGATACCTCTTGTAAGAATCTGGTGCTTTTCCTCTGTGATAAGTTAGTAACAATGAACTGACCACAGGAATCAATCAAATCTCCTACACTAGGGACAATATATTTTCCTGCCCTAATTGAGACTTCCAGCTGAAGAAAAAAGGTCCATATTTTCTACAGCTAGGCTCTAGAAGTATTGGATCTTCTGTGCAAAAAGAGTGGCTGAATAAACATGTTCTTACCCCATGGAAAGATCAGACAAAAATGACATCTCCATGCTTGGAAGAGTCAGGAGCTGGGTAATATCTTCTATGACTTCTGTAAGGCCACCCCACTGGAGACTTCTAGACTGGGTTGGTCTCTCCTCCCCTGGCTTCTGCTGCTGGCTCCATGAGGCCACTTTTCACCCTGTGCTGGAGATGAATTCCAGACACAAAATACCAATTTCATTCATGATTTAAGGATTTTTCTCTCCATTGAGAATTTTGTCATCAGATGCTCCTAACTTCTACTGAGTAATGACTATGCTGCCAAAATATTGCCAGTAATTGGTTTGGCTGGTTTCTTGCATTCTTGCTAAAATATCTGCATTAATCTGGAATTTGAAATTTGTGTTTATCTTCGACTGCAACGTTAAAATAAACCTTGTCTTCAGTTTTTCACTTGAGAATCTGCATTGGGGGTTGAGTTGAGCAGGTCTTGTACTGCCACACATGGGCTTCTGTGAGCCAGATCTACACTGAGAATGAATATGGAAGAATGTTAAGGTATAAACTGCCCAAATTTAAGCAGCAAAATGAAAATGTTCAGAAACATTTCAGTGGAATTGAATAGACATAATTCATTAAAATTCATATAAATTGTTTATTTCAACAGGATTTTATAAACACAGCAGTGAGAAAGGCAACTTAAAATTGACTATTCCACTTGATTGTTCTTTTCGGCAAAGTCAGAATTAACTTGGACCACCCCTCTGCACTGGACATTAACCACTGGATAGAACTAAGAGATAAGATCTAAGATTTGAGAAGGACTTGGAATATGGGGAGAGGTTTAATTACTACATAGCAATCATGGAGCAGCCAAAAAGAATAAGGAACAATTCATGGGCTGTCACAACACAAATAGTACTTGCTACTGAGAGTCTAATGGCAATACAATCACCAGACACTTGTACTGGGTAAAAGCCATAGAATTCACAGCATTTTCAGAGGTTGAGTGGACGAACCAGATTATTATAAAAAGTTACCATCCCGGTAAGAGGGCTCCTGAAGTAGCAGAGTGTGAGTATATAGGTGTATTAGTCAGTCAAAGGGGTGCTGATACAAAGTACTAGAACTCTATTGGCTTTTATAAGGTATTTATTTAGGGCAAAAGCTTACAGTTACAAGGCTCTAAAGTTTCCAACTCAAGGTGCCATAAGAGGTAGTTTCTCATCAAAGTCAGCCGCCATGTGTTGAAGGAAGATGGTCGCTGATGATCTCTGCCTGGTCTCTCAGGGCTTCCTATAACAGTCTCTGGCATTGGCCTCGTTTCCTTCTGGGCCTTCTCAGCTGCTCAGCTGCTCTGTTCTCTTCAGCTGCAAACTACCAGGTGAATGGTTCATCTCTCCCCTGGGCTTTAGCTGTTTGAGCCTTCTCCTTTCTGTCACATGGCAGGACCGAAATGGCCAAATTCTCTCCTCTTCCGTATCTATGGAGCTCTCTCTCTTCTCATGTGTCTTCTTGAGTGAGTGCCCACTTACATCAGCCCACCAAGGGGATGGGGACTCAACCAGAGTCATGTCCTACTGATGTGGTTGAATCAAAAGCTCTAAATTGATTTAATCAAGTAAACTTAAAACCCTTGGATTTAATACAATCAAAGGGTATCATACCCAGAGGAACAGACGAGTTTACAAATATAATCTTTCTCTTTTTTTGGGGAGAGGGGTCATAAATAATATCAAACTGCCACAAAAGGGATGATTAGATTTCAAGTTTTGAATGAGGTGAAAGGTTAAGAGATAGGGACCAGCACCATATTGAGAAATTATCATTTGTAATTTATGACAAATAACTGCAGTGTTGTTTTTTTTCGATGTTTAAGCAAGGATGACTACAAAGATATTTTCAACACAGCACCCTGAACAATGTAACCCATAAATATTTTTTGATTACTGAATGAATGAATGATATAATTAATAAATGTATGGATGGATGGATGGAAAGATGACTGTACTCAGGTATGGGATGATGAAAGATTAGATGAAAAAATAATTGGATAAACCAAGTAGATAAATTTTCAAATGGATAGATGCATAAATTTTACTGATGGCTCAGATTCAGTTTCCTTGACTACCTCGTGACAACTCGGATAGTTTCAGCTCCCCGCTCCTAACTTCTTAAGCTCTTACTAAATAACATGGAGCAATATCACTAAATACCTAAACAGCAGTGCACAAAACAAAGGCTAAATCCAGCAGATCTTGGTAAATGCTGGGGTAAATCTAAGGTTTAGAAAGAAATACGTGGAGTAGAGAGGACATACTAGGCAGGAGTTTCCTGACACAGAGAACAATGATCAGAGAGAGGAGGAAAATCAGAAGATTTACATAAAACCACCTGCTAGGGCATCATATGTATCAGGAAATCCAAATTTAAAGCCACACAGTTATTGTAATTGATTCTATACATTTTAAACAAAATAGACTTAATAAATAATTGTAGGAAAGACTAGAGGGGCAAAAAGTAAGTGAGGGTATTATGCAGAGATGAGGAAGTTACTGAAGTCCTTCGGGCAAAGCTGAGGATAATACATTCACTGCTGTGTTGCTGGGTGCCTCAAGGCTGGGAAATTGGCAGAGGAAGCTACGACTGTTGAAAATGTGCTGCACTGCTCCTTATAGAATCAGAATGGCATCTGCTCAGTCTCCTTCTCTTCCTCCTCCTCTGTTTTTTTTTCTTTCCAAGTTCCTCCTCTGTTTTTGACCCCTCCTCCACTTCCACCTCCTTCTTAACAGACCATTGCCTCCAATAGGTTCAATCTAAACAGAAGTCTGTTACAAGAGAACATGGGAACTGTCTTATGCACACTTCTAGACCAAGCAATATAAACTCAAGTATATAAACGTGAATGAAGGGCTTTAAAAAAAGCTAAAACTTTTTGAATTGAAAATTGTTTATTATTCATATGTGTATGTCTATAAACAATAAGTGTATAACATAAGCTAATGAACTTATAAAACAAACATGCATATCATCATACAGGGCTCCCATATGTTCCTCCACCACCAAAACCTTGCATTGCTATGAAACAGTTGTTACAAATCATGAAAGACCATCTTCAAAACATTAGTACTATCTATAGACAATATCTTACATTTGGTGTAGTTTTCCCCCAAACCCCCCGGTTAAAGACAACTTGTATTAGTATAATATACTTGTTATAGTTCATGAGAAAATGCTCTCGTATTTGTTCTATTAACCACAGTCCATCTTCCACCACAGGATTCACCGTGTTATACAGTCCCATGCTCTGTAGAATCCATTCAAAGTGAACACTCAGTGGTTCGCATATTCATCAGAGCTGTGCTGTCATCATCCCAGTCAATCTCAGAACGTTTGAACGAAGGGCTTTTAAAGGTGACATTCATGGGCAAGAAAACAAGTTGAGAAAGGAGATAACTTGGGGGTACAGGAATGAAAATCCAGGTCTATATATGCACTGCAGAACAACAGGATGCTCCAACATAAAGGTGGGTCTGAAAAATTCACCACAGCAGTGAATGCACAGAGATGCTGTTAAAGGACAGACCACATTTTCATAGCTGTATTCTCAGACAAACTAACACAATTTGGGTCTGCAAGAGGCCTGTGGTATTGTTTTTTCTCTAAACCTCGAGAACCTTGGAAATTACCAGGCAGCTTTCAGGGCCTTTCTTCCTTTACAGTGTCTTTGTTCCCTCCAAGGCGCTACCCTCTGCAGATTACCCAGCTAATATGTCTGAGTTTTTACTGAAGACAATTAGGCTAAAAGAAATTTTGCCTAATAATATCCTTTAATTGCAAAATATTCACTGAAGATTTAAGTTATAATTTCAGTGTTTCATATAAAATAGAAGAATTTTATTGAGAAGTAGTTCTTCAAAATGCTCTTTAATGGGAAAGGCAAATTGCCTGAAAAGTTTGATATTTCCAAAGGAGGAAATAGGTATAAAAGAGGGCAAAATATTGAAAGTGGCTAAAATTCTTCTATTGATTTTAAGGATTTGATTCAAAGTTACAGTTTATGAAGATTCACAACTATTGTAATATGTTTATATTTTCCTCTTATTTTACAAAATATGGAACTATACAGCAAGTCAGCACTTATTTATATTTTCTTCATATTACAGTCCAAATGACTGAAAATATTTTATGGATATTGGTATTTTAAATTACTTTTCCCTTTATTTTGACAACTTTTAAGCCAGAACGTATTACTGATCCATGTAAAATGCCAATATTTCTTTAAATATTTTAAAATGAGAATTTATGGAAAACACAGAAAAATAGGTCTCCTACCCAGGGAACACCACTACTAAGTTTTAGGTATATTTCATTCCAATTTTTCTATTGGAAATGTCTTTAACATGGGATTCTTATAGATGGCTGTGATTATAATTTCTAGACAGTTTTGTTTCTATGATCTTATCTACAACGCAGTAAATATTTTCCACTTTCCAAAAAATTTTTTAGTTTCTATTATATTTTATCAAGCACGTATGCCATAGTTTAATTTCTCTAACACTGAAAATCTTCAATGTTTCCCTATTTTATTTAAATCATTTATCTCATGGTTGTTCCAAAGAGTTTTACACTACCTCCTCCTTCCACCCTTTTGTCCCTTATTACTTCCTGCCTTTTTACATTTTTCCGCTTTAAAACTTCAGAGGCAAATAATTGGATTATTCTGAACTCCTTCTGCAATATACACATTCATCACTCGGGCATATATATTACTTTTACGCATTAATTTTGATTTGTTCACATGACCCCACCACCAACCTACTTACTCCTAATGACCCCTAACTTCAGTTTCCTCCCTCCTCTTGACCACCCTCTCAGAAGTTATGCATTACGTTAAATTTTGTTTCTGTAAAAACCAGACCTGTCGACTACATTTCACAGTCTGTAACTGTGCGGTTTGGTTATCAAATAGGTACACTGGGCGCGCCCACCGGGACCACCGTCCTGAGCACCCGGCATAACCGGCACCCAGCGAGAGCCGAGATGGGACCGTGAAATTGACCCCCAAACGGCCAGCTGGCCCCTGGCCACGGCAGCGCTGAGTCCGCCGATGGCCACCGACATGGTCCTACTGCGGAGACACCTTCGGTCTGTATTCACAGCCCAGCCTGCCCTGCCCGCCGCCGCCGCCCAGCGTGCTCCGCCTTCCAGGGAACCTAATAGAGGGCGGACTGCGCTACGCCGCCTCCAGTCCTGTAGCTAAATCGCCCAGCTCGCCAGTTTGCCCGCCGCCGCCGCTGCCGCCGCCGCGGTTTCCTGCGAGCGCGTCCTGGTTCTTCCCGCTGCCGCGGATCGTCCCCCGCCACCTTCGGCTGCGCGCAGCGCCCCTTCGAGTAGTCGGCACCAGCCTCGACCACCTCGCCCGGGGCGACCTGCGTGCTGAGCTGGCTGCCGTGGCCAGCCGAGGAGACCTCGTGAAGACGCTGCGCCTGCCTTACTTTTGCCCGGTGCTCATCGCCATGACCACCCAAGGCGCCCCCTAGAGCAAGCTCAGCCACATCTACTAGTTCGTGGCCAGCAGCTTCCCTCTCCACCAGCACAGCGAGGCCGGCTGACAGTACCCCATCCGCCACAACGTGTCGCTCAACGACTGCTCCAAGAACCGGTGAGGAGGACCCAGGGAAAGGCAATTACTGGACCCTAGATCGAACTGGGAAAAGATGTTTCACAATGGGAACTTCCGCAGGAAGCAAAAGCGCAGTTCCTGTGCCAGCAGCAGCCCCCCAGTGGCCACGGGGACATCTAAACAAGATGAAGCCAGCCCTTCCTCTTTGCTGAGGCTTCCCCAGGTTCCAGAGCGTTCTGAGGGCACCAAGAGTGCGGCCTCATCCCCAGGAGGAACCATGGTGTCCTCCACCCCTTGCCTCAACACCTTCTTCAGCAGCCTCAGCACCTTAAGTGTCAGCAGCAGCGGGAGGCGTCAGCCAGCTCTCCTTGGCAGCCACCACCTCGGGATCCAGGGGTTCCAGCTGCCCTCCAACAGCACGTGCTCACCCTCATCCCACCCCACCACCTCCTCCCACGCCACGCCCAGCTTCATCTCAGAGGTCTTGCCAGACACCTGGCAGCTGAGTAACTGCAGCAGCGATAACAACAGCCAGAGAGCTTCCCATTACAGCCCTTACCTGCCAGCGCCAGTGGGGGCCAAAGCAGCCCCTCTACAGCTTCACCATGGTCAACAGCCTCATCTACCCCCAGGAGAGCTCCTAAGTGTAAAGCAGTGCTTTTCAGACCTTCATGTGCACACCTAGAGATCTTAAAATGCAGATTTCTTTTCAGTAGGTCTGGGGTAGGGCCTGAGGGTCTTCTTTTCTGGTGAGCCCCGGGTGACTGCACCTGCAGTAGCAAGGTTATGGATAATTACAATCCAGCAAGATTTTACAGGGTTCTCTGCATAAAGGGCCTCAATAGAGAAAAATTCATCTGATTCTATTCTGGGGCAGCAGCCCATAAGCCCAACAGGGGCAGGAACCATGTTTATTTCCTTCATCACTGCATACCAAGGTTGCAAGCACAGATGTGCATGAAGGCTGGCTAATCAATATAGATCAATGAAGTTGTTGAGTAAGAAAAGTAACAGAAATTACAAATGGCAAATGAAACCATGGGGAGTGTTTGGAAATGGACAGGTGAATTCTGCTGTAGGAGGTGGTTATCTCCTGCTCAGCAGCATTCTGATTTTTCTAGAAGAGCCAGTATTCTGGATTTTTACATGAAACTGCCAACTATTTGTTCTTTGCCTCTTAAAGTTTTTAAAACACTGTACTAGGAAACCTTGACAATCTCTGAACTATATCCATGAACCATCTCCGCTTATACTCAAAAGCATCTGGTACACAGTACACACCAATAGCAATGAACTGTCAAGTCCAGCTAACCCCAGTGTGCCAGGTACTGTTCCAGATACTTCACGTGTATTTGTGTATTCACTCATTTACTCCTCTCAACAACCTTAGGAGACAGATATGACTGTGACTCCTTATTTTCCATATGAGGAAAGATAACCTGTGAGATGTTAGGTAATTTTCCCAAGGCCACACAGATAATAAATTGTGGAACCAGGATCAAATCCAGGCAGTCTGACTCCAGAGCTGGTGCTCATAACTTCTACATTATAGTAAAAAACAACAATAACAACAACAAAAATCCAGTATCCACATGCAAACAAAAATGTATGGGGGCTGGAATGGAGCTAGATCTAGATCTCAGTTATCCAAAATTCTGGTTGAAATGGAAATCATTTAAGATGTTTCTATAGTCAGCGAGGGTGGACACCGCCTCTGTCTTACTCCTGCTGCCATAATTACAAGGTCTATGGTGATTGTTGTTCTGGTTTGTGACAGCCTGGTGTCCTTCCTCTTTTAGCATGGGCCCTAGGTTTTTCATTTATTAAGAAAGTAGTGTTAGAATTTTACTGAAAATAATTTTTAATGATATTTTTATAGTTTTTAATACAATAAAACAATGTGCAGCCAAAATGTGAGCTATATATATTATTTATTTTTAGCACTCTCAATGCTCAGAAGTATCTCCATTTTGATGATTTTTAGAGTCACCCTCCAATACTTAGCAGAATGTCTTGTACATTGTGAACATGCAACCAGTATTTGTTGAATGAAAGAATATATTGAAAAGGTGTTTATTAAAATATGTACAGTTTTTGAAAAAAAGTTATACTGGCCTCATACAATAAGTGAAATAGAACTCCTTCTTTTGCTATTCTCTGGTAAAGTTATTTAAGATTAAAATACTTTATTTACATTTTTTAAAAGATGCAACAATAAAATCAACCTGGGTGAGAAGTTTACATGATAGATTTTATTTTCTGAAATAATTCCCTTAATAACTAGAGATCTATCCAGACATTCCATGTCTTTTTGAGAAACTTCAGGTGAGTTAAATATTTTTAGGAAGTTGTTCATTTCATCTAAGTTTACAATTTTATGACATCAAATACCTGACAGTATTTCATTATGAACTTTTTAGGCATTCTATGTCAATAGTTATTGCCCTGTTACATTCATAGTTTATTCAAAACATTATTTCTTTGCACCATTAATTTTTCTTTTTCAACTTTTCCAGTATGACAAATGAGTACAATTAAAAAGCTCAATCAGCGGGGTTCCTGGAATATGGAATTAGTATAGGACAACAGGTTATCACCTCACTTACAAAAACAGCAGAGGAAGGATAGAAGCTGTCCAAAGGAGCTCTTTTGGGTATCTACAGACCAGGAGAGTGCTGCATGCATTGTCCAGGAGGGAGTGGGGAGAGAGAGATGAAGTGAATGAAATGAAAACTGTGAGTTACTGGCCCCTCAGCTGGGAATGGCACCCATTCCCTACTTTCAAGGTGAACAGCCTCTGTAAAACATGTGACATATGGTGGCCAACTGAGAGGGGAGACAATGTCTTCCTACCTGGGAAGAGGGAGGGTGTAGTAGAGGGCTGAGTGTGGTTTCTCTTCAGTGAGAGAGTTTAAACAGCAGGGTCCAGCTTTGAATCACGGTTCTAACTGGCCCTGACACACTAGCCAGTGGAGTTTGGAAGATCAGTTCTGTGGAGAGATTTGTCAGAGAGCACCATCTGCTGGCAGGTTAGGAAAGTGAAGAGGAAAAAATTATTTCTTTGTGTCTTTCCTGTCCCTATCCCCAGACCCTGATGGATCTGATTGGTGCCCCATTTGTGGTCCCTGACCCTGTTTTCATAACTTAAACAAGGCAATTTAAAAATTCAGAATATGTTAAACCAAAAAGCAAAGAAGAGCTGTGAAATATAAACAATCAACTGTAAAACCAGGAGACAAGAGAGAGAAATTGATGATCAGAGTAAACTCACCAAAATATACAGATGCCTAGACATCACCCAAAATTACAAGACATACTAAAAAATAGGAAGGGATGGCCCAGCAAAAGGAGCAAATTAAAAATTCTGATGACATACAGGATTTAAAACAACTGATCAATAATGTTCACACAAATCTCCTAAATCAATTCAAGGAATTGTTGGAAATTATGGCTAAAGAAATAAAGGATGTTAAGGAGACACATTGTGAGCATTAATAAAAATTTTAAAGCTTTCAAAGAAAAGTAGCATACCTTATGGGAATGAAAGACTCAAAGAATGGGATTAAAAATACATTAGAGGCATATAAGAGAAGATTTCAAATCACAGAAGAATGGATAAGTGAGTTAGAGGACAGAACATCTGAACTTGAAAAGACAGGAAGACAGAAAAAAATGGAAAAAATTGAACAGGATTCAATTGAAAAGTGAAAAGCACAAACATGTGTTATGGGTGTCTCAGATGACAAAGAGAAAAGAAAAGGGGCAGAAAGAATATTTGAGGAAATAATGGCTATTTAACATACCCCAGACAGAATAAATCCAAAGAGACCAGCTCCTAGACACCTACTATTCAAAATGTGAAATGCCAGAGATAGAGGATTCTGAAAGCAGCAAGAGAAAAGTAAATCCTCAGATACAAGGAATGTTCAGTAAGACTATGTGCCAATTTGTTATCAGAAACCATGGAGGTGAAAAGACAGTGGTATGATATATCTAAGACATGGAATGAAAATAACTGCCAGCCAAGAATTCTTTATCCAGCAAAACTATCTTTCAAAAAAAAAGGGTGAATTTAATGTCTTCACAGATATACAGAAACTGAGAGAGTTTGTCACCAAGAGACTGGACTTACAAGAAATACTAAAGGTTGTGCTAAAACTTGAATGGAAAAGGTGGGAGAGAGAAAGTCTCAGAGAAGAGTGTGGAAATGAAAATTATTAATATGGATAACTAAAAGGGTAAAATGACAGACAGTAGTAAGATATGATATAAGAAACCAGAGGATAAAATGATAAAAAGAGTACTGCCTTTAGAGTAATAATATAATGTTAATGGATTGAACTCCCCAATCAAAAATACAGACTGGAAGAATGCATTAAAAATATATGACTCATCTATATATTGTCTAGAAGAGACTCACCTTAGAAGCAAGGACCCAAATGGGCTGAAAATTAAAGGTTAGAAAAAGATATTCCAGGCAAACAATAACCCAAAAAGAGCTGAGGAGCTACACTAATATGAGACAAAATAGATTTTAAATGCAAAACTGTAAAATATTGAATCATTTTTAAAAATCTGTGCATCAATGCATGATTTACTAAATTCCTGTGCTAATGGTGTGTTCTCTGCTGGCTCATCTTATAAGTCTTTTCTATAAATTCAGGTCTTTGCATTACAATGGGTCTTCTAATTGTATATAACCATCTGTTTACAGTTGCTTCACATTATTTTGTAGAGTACTTCACGCATTTACATTTTTCACCAGCATGCATACAATTGCTGTCCAATGCAGATATACTCAATGCAGTTAAGATTGTTAACTTCATAACATTTTCTCACTTCTAATCGAAATCATAAACAAAATTATGATACACTTTTTCAACAGTAGAGTAAACTTTCATGAAGTTATAAATCATGGGGCATGAATATAAAAAATGTAAATATTTATAGATAATTTGATAAATACAGCTCTCACAGTATTTTCTCATTTTCCACCCCTATTTTTTTTTAAACCCATGGATACTGTGTATGTGAAAAGTTTGCAAATGTTGTTATGGCTTTCTTTCACAAGGGACCAATGCATTATTTAATTCCTTCTTTTTCATAGGCAAAATTAAAATGTTATACTTGAAATGCTCAAATAGCCAGTAAGAAAAATTTTGGTGACTGACTTTAAGGGTTGGATAATATTAAGGACTGCTCAACACTTGGAGAGAAACTGAGAGGCAATATAGTAGTTTCATTTGAAGGAAAACTCTTTTAAAATGACAGTTAGGTGCCATCTGGATCTTAAGGAGCTTCCTTTTTTCCAGTTCAGTCAACTGGAATACTGTAAATTTTGGGTTTTTTTTCTCTTTCCCTTCTCACCGGGCCCTTCCAACAATGAAGGAGATATCATTTATTTAAGCAGCCTATCAGTGATGACCAATAGATTGTTTAATACTGTTACATTCATGTAAAACCCAGGGAAGCCTTCCCCACATACTTTAGTCAAAACAACTGGTTTTATGCTTCCATGCAGCAAGCACTGCAATGAATGTGTCAATGTGAGTAATTTAGAATACTGCAAAGTGTAAGCTAATTGAATGCCTTGAAAGTATTAACCATTTGACAAGCCTGTCAAACCCACCCAGCTTAGGCAGAACAGATGGTAAACTTTTTTCAGTATTCATTAGAGTTGCACTTGATTGGAGTTCTGTGATGCTCTGAGCTTTTATACACCTCACCTGCCTTGGCAAGCCTGTTTTTTGACATGGCAGCACAGATAAAACAGTATAAATTGAAAGCACTTTTTGCAATGATTTTAACCCCCTACCCCACAAAGGAATGCCAATTAAGTTGCTCTGTGTCATCAACTTAATCCTAGTACCTCAGTGTTCAATCCTGTTACTTGCATTTTTTCTTAAAAGAAATATCTGTTGTTAATGCCTGTTTTCATTTTGTCCATTTATTGAAGTATATCACTCATACATAAACATACATAAACAATAAATGTATAGTAATAGTTGTGAACTTACAAAACAAACATATAACATCATAGAAGGCTCTCAAACCTACCCTACCACCAATACCTTGCATTATTGTGAAACATTTCTAACTAATGATTAAAGAGCATCCTCAAAATGTCACTAGTAACCAAATTATCTTACACTTGGTGTATTTTCCCCACAAGCCACCCTAATAAGATTATTATTTTTATAACATTTATACATGAACATACATAAACAATAAGTGCATAGGAAAAGTTGTCAACTTACAAAGCAAACATGCATAAGATCATACAGGTGTTCCATACATCAACCCACCACCAACACCTTGCATTGTTTTGAGACATTTGTTACAAATTATGAAAGTATATCATGAAAATCTTTCTACTAACTATAGTCCTTATCTTACATTTGGTTTATTTTCCCCCCAACCTACCCTATTATTATTTCTTAAATATATTTTTATAACTGAAGTTGTAAACTTACAAAACAATCATACACATGTGCAGTATTCCCATACAGCACCCCTCTATCAACACAACACACCGTGGTGGCACATTTGATACAGATTATGAGATAATATCATCAGATTATTACCAGGTCCATAGCATACATTTGGTATACTTTTTCCATACTCCCCCATTAGCAACACAATACATCTTTGGCTGAGATGCATGAATATAACATTCTTACTGTTAACTACAGTCCATAGGTCATTCCAGTTGTATATATCCCATGCTTCTCCCCATCCCACCACCATGCAACAGTGATGTATATCTGCTCTAGCTCACAAAGGACACTCTTCCATCTGTACTATCAACCACAATTCTCATCCACCTCTTGGATTACTGTGTTATTCAGTGCCTAGATTATTCTCTAGCTTTCTATCAATTGGCATTTACATACTTAGACTACCGTTTTCAGCTACATTCCCATTTACAAGCCAGCTGTTACTCAATATAATGTGTTCCCATTAACTTTATACACTTCCACACTTTTTCAGTAAGGTTAATTAAAACTTCTATGTACATTAAACATCAGTAGTCCATCTCAGTCCTCCTCTTATCTCCTTTAAGAATCCACCACCAACCACCAGGTCTTAAAGATATTTTCCTACAATTTCTTCTAGAAGCTTTATGGTTCTTGCTTTTATATTTAGGTTTTTTATTCATATTGAGTTAATTTTTGTATAAGGTGTGAGATAGGGGTCCTTTTTCCTTCTTTTTACTATGAGTATCCAGTTCTCCCAGCACCATTTTTTGAATGGACTGTTCTGCCCAAGCTGGGTGGGTTTGACAGGCTTGTCAAATATCTCTTAACCTTAGCTGTGAAGGTCTGTTTCTGAACCACCAATTTGGTTCCATTGGTCTATATGTCTGTCTTTATGCCAGTACCATGCTGTTTTTACCACTGTAGCTAGGTAATATGACTTAAAGTCTGGAAGTGATCAGCATTGCTTTTCCTTTTTAAGATGTTTCTGCCTATTCAGGAAACCTTACCCTTACAAATAAATTAGATATCCTGCTTTCCATTTATTTTTAAAATGCTGGTGAATTTTTATCAGGATTGCACTGAATCTGTATATCAACTTGAGTATAATTGACATCTTAATGATATTTAGTCTTCCAACCCATGAGCATGGAATGTTCTAACAATTCTTTAGGTCTTTTTATATTTCTTTTAACAATGAATTGTACTTTTCTGAATACAAGTGTTTCACATCATTGGTTAAGTTTATTCCTAAATATTTGGGTTTTATCCGTCATGTTTTATTTCACCACTCTTTTGAGACTTTTAGTTACTTTTCCTGATATAATCCTCATTTCTAGACTCTCTTCTAAGGCTCTCTCTCCTGTTTTTTCTTTCAGGCTGTAGCACACTCTTTAGTATTTGCTGTAAAGCTCTTCTCTTGGTTATAAACTCTCTCAGTTTCTATTTATCTGTTAATATTCTAAAGTCACCCTCAGAAAATCTTGCTAGATATAAGATTCTTGGCTGGAATTTTTTTGCTGGCAGTATCTTAAAAATATCATACCACTCTCTTCTTACCTCCATGGTTTCTGATGAGAAATTGGCACTTAATCTTATTAGGTATCCCTTATATGTTATGCATTACTTTTCTCTTGCTGCTCTCAGAATTCTCTCTTTGTCTTTGGCATTTAACATTCTGATTAGTATGTATCTCAGAGTTGGTATATTTGGATTTATTCAGATGGGAGTACATTGTGCTTCTTGGACATGGATATCCATGTCCTTCAATAGGGTTGGGAAATTTCCTAACATTATTTCTTCAAATATTCCCTCTGCCCCTCTTCCCTTTTCTTCTTCTTCTGGGACACCCATGACACAATGTTTGCATGTCTCTTGCTGTTGTTTAGTTCCCTGAGACCTTGTTCAATTTTTTCCATCCTTTCCTCATCTGCTCTTTGGTATGTTCGCTTTCAGATGCCATTTTTTCAAGCTCACCAATCCTTTCTTCTGTCTCCTCAAATCTACTATTATACGATTCTAGTGTATTTTTTATTTCATTTATTGCACCTTTCATTCCTGTAAGATCTGCTATTTTTCTATGTATACTTTCAAATTCTTCTTTGTGCTCATCCAATTTCTTCTTAATATCCTTAATCTCTTTAGCCATCTCATTGAATTTGTTAAAGAGGTTTGTTTGAACATCTAGGATTAGTTGTCTCACCTCCTTTATGTCATCTGGAGGCTTATCTTTTTCCTTTAACTGGGCCATATCTTCCTGTTTCTTGGTGTGGACTTTCATTTTTTGTTGGTGTCTTGGCATCTGGCTTACTAGATTTATTTATTCTGGGTGCAGTTTCTCTCTTTAGTTCAGGGCTTACTTGCCCTTTCTCCCTTGCTGGTTGCATAGTAGGAGCCAAGGATGTAGTTAGGTCTGTAAGCTGTGGAGTCTCAAGCTGCCCTCCTATCCCCAGGGACTGATGAATCTTCTCCCAACTTTCTTCTTTGCCAGGGTAAGGGACAGAGCCACAGCTGTGTATAGTAATCCAAGTCCTACAGGCCTATATTGTAGTTACCCAGAGAGACTGATGAAACTTCAAGCCCCTTTCTCCCCTGCCTAGGTTGGGGATGGAGCTGCAGGTGTGGGCAGCAATCTAGGCCATGAGGGTACAAAATGACAACAGCTGCCCCAATAGACTTCTGACTATTCAGTCTGCCTTGCGAATGTACCTTCAGTTATCCAGGGAGGCTGGTACAGTGTCCTCCAGCTTCCTCCCTGCTAGAAATGGGGCTGAAGCCTAGCCTAGGGCTGCAGGCTGATCTGGGTGAAAAAAGCTGGTCCCTACCAGCACTGTGATTTTCAGTCAGCCTGGCTTCCCTCATGCTAGAGGCAGAGTCAAAATGGTGGCTACTGGCCTGTTTCTGACTTGGACAGTTTCAAACTTTAGCTCTTGTTAAGGTTATAACTTAGCCAGCCAAATTTACTAATCAGTAGCTGAAGTCAATGGCCAATCATTTCTTTCTCCCGTTTTTTGGGAAATGAAATGGTGCTTCTAATTCCAGCCACAGATTATCTCCTGAGGTGGCTTGCGCTGCCAGAGTAGGTTAATCACCCACCCGCCTCCTCCGGGTGGCCTGTATTTTCCCAGAGAGGCTGGTGCACGTCCCCCTAGCTTCCTCCCTGGTGGAGGTGGGCTGGGGCTTAGGCTACAGCTGCAATCCGATCTGGATGGAAAGAAGCTGGTTCCTACCAGCACTGTGATTTTCAGTCAGCCCAGCTTCTCCTCGTGCCAGGGGCAGAGTTAAAATGGTGGATACTGGCTTCTTTCTGATTTGGACAGGTTCAAACTTTAGCTCTTCTTAGGATTATACTGTAGCTCATCGAATTTACTAATCAGTAGCTGGTTTTCATGCTCAACCATCTCTTCCTCCACTGTTTTTGGGATTTGGAGCTTTCAATTCCATCCGCGTAATAGCAGATGTTGCACGATGCTCTTCTGGTCTCCCGGAGTCCCCAAACAGGTGCTTTAGATAGCGCTGGGTGATTACTAACTGCCCTGTAACACGAGCTGACTCTAGGAGCTCCTTACTCTGCCTCCATCTTGTTGGTTGTTTCATTAATGCCTTTTTGTTTTCCTTTGAGTGTACACTACAAAGTGTAGGAGTTTTGTGTTTACCAAGTGAGTCTTGAAACACTAAAGATATTTTGAATATCAGTCATGATGGAAATTTCTGTATAAAAGAGCATTAAATAGAACATAGATTTTTAGATAAAATTCTCTGCACCCTCACAAAATGGCCACTTTGTAATAAAAATGGTGGCATATAAGAAAAAAGAAAGAAAAAGAGAGAGAGAGAAAGAAAGGAGGGAGGGAGGAGGGTGGGAGGGAGGGAGGAAGGAAGGAAGGAAGATGATTTCTCTTGGTCAGCAGTGGGTGACCAAGCACTTGGCAGGGCACATTGCTAGTCTACTTTGCTCTCCCCCCTCCTCCAGACCGTCTCTCTTCAGATTTGAGCTGTTCCATGGGAACTGCCTCTTGGGGGGCCTCTTTCCATGCCTCTGTAATACACTGATTCCATCCTCGAACCTCTAGAACCACACCTTCTTTTTCTGAGGTTATTTTTCTGCCTGTGTGGCTTTTAAGTCCTCTGTTTATAAAGTACTCCACTAAGAGAATTAAGACCCACCATGAATGAGATGGGTCCTATCATTTTTTTTTAAATATACTTTTCCATTTTTTTTAGGATACTTTAATTACATAATGGTTACACAAAAATAATACAGAATTCCCATATTCCCCACTTCCTACCCCTGCCACATTTTCTCATATTAACAGTATCCTTCATTGGTGTGGTATATTTGTTAAAATTGATGAACACATTTTGAAGCATTGCCAAGAATCATGGATTATAGTTTACATTGTAGTTTACACTCTCTTCCACACAATTTTGTAAGTTATGGCAAGACATATAATGGCTTGTATTTGTCATTGCAATGTCATTCAGGACAATTCCCAAGTCCCAAAAATGCCTCCATATTACACCTCTTTTCCCCTCTCCCTCCCCTCAGAACCTCCAGTGACCACCACCTCCACATAAATGATAAAAGTTATTCCATTGCTACAATCACAATAAGTCTATTGTAGAATACTATTAAATCTACTCTATTCTATTGTTCAGTCCCCAATCATGAGGATTCTGGGGTAGTGATGTCCACTTTGCCTCTAATTGAGAGGGGGTTTAGATCCCATGGGGAAGATGGATGGGGTCCTATCTTAAAATCCTACTTGCCAAAAGATCCTACTTGCAAAGAGTCCACATCCACAGCAATGGATGAACTTTAAGAACATTCTTTTCTGGAGTCCATACAGCTTCAAACCATCCCAGATATCTTTGAATATCTTTCAATGTTCTTAGTTCTTACCAAAATAATCCCATCTAGGAAACACACAACAAAAACAAACAAAAACCAAGAACAATTAACTATTTATTATGGTTTAAACTCAGGAACAGTATTTTGAAGGGAGTGTGCCCTCCTTGTGTGCCCAATGTTGTCTCCCAGAGCAGGGCAGCCTTCTGTCACAGGTTCAGACTTGGTTTTATCATTTATGCCTCTTTTACTTGTGTATATCCAGCTCCTTTTCAGCCTACAAACATTCCTACATCCAGTCCTTAACTTAACTTCTACATTTCAGTACATTTACCATACTGACAAAAGGCAAAGGCAGATTTTGAAATCTCTTTATTTGAATTTGAATCCTGATTCTACCATTTAATAATTGTTTGTACTTGAGGGAGATGTTTCACATTTTTTTTGCCTCATAGTCCTCATTTTTAAAAGGGAATAATAAGAGGCTTTAACTTATAGAGTTGTTTTGAAATATGATTTAACATGTCTAAAGCATGAAGAAAAAACATGTCATTTGGTAAGCAATAAGTAGATATTGATTAATTTAATCATCCCTACTCCCAATCTCTTCCAAATTTTGAAAACCCACCAGTTCCTAAACATTAATATGCATCTTTCTCAGTTTGCTTAATGCACCTACCATTCCTTTGTCAATCAGAAATAACAAACTGAGCCTTAAGGCAACAAAAGCTTTGGAGGTACTAGGGATTCAACCCAGGGCCTTGTACATGGGATGCAGGCACTCAACCACTTTTTATTAGGGCTCCTGGAATTTCAGTTTGAGGAAAACAGATTCAGGAAGCAACACAATTTGTATCCCATCTTGGAATTTCCAAGCAAGGGTTTTTAAGAAAAAGAGGGTCACATGAGTTGTTTAAATTTGGTGGCTATTCGGGACATTCCAAATGTCCTTCAAGTTAGATATTAATCTAGCTCACCTTATTTTTCAGTGTACTTACTCATATATAGTTGTAGTTATAATACCTGCTAATAGGCATTTAATTAGATAAAATTTAAATAGAATTTAAAATTATTGATAAATACTAATATATACTAAGTAAATATGAAAAATAACAAAACAATAATTTCACACAAAAAAAATCTTTATTAATTTTGGGTACATGAACTTACTCCATTCTTTATTTGTTTGTGCCCATGTACATAAGGTTTTAATTGCAATTGGTATATTTAACAGACATAGCACATTCAGATATAACTGTGAAATAAATGGTTTTGTTATTTTATTCTGCTGAAATCCTGTTTTCTACATTGTTCAATTTTTACTTTGAGTTTTGTTCCCTTATTTCAAACATGTGAAAAGCCCTTCAGTTAAGTATAAGAAAATCATCAGCATAGCTAATATTTTTAGAATACATAGTAGCTTATTTATTCTGGAACATGACTACATCCAGTTGCCTTTATTATTCTCATTTTACACTTGTGGAAGGTGAGGATTAAAAAATCTTACTAAACTTGGTCTCAATCACAGAATTAGAAGGTAGCAGAGGTGGAACACAAATACAAGCAATACTAATAGAGAGCGCATATTTTTAAATACCACACAAGGTTGAGAGAACATGGAAATAATTTGTAACTGATTCAGTTTACTAAGGTCAGCATATTTTTATCATAACCAATTGTATATTCTCTCCCAGATATTAACCATCTTTGCCTAATGTTCAAATAATGGATGCATTGTTTGTGGGGATATACTGAGACTTTAAATCTAGAGAGTTCATTTGCTAAGAAAGTCATCGTTTGGCACTCATGAAAATTTTACTCTCTTTGAATCATGTTGCTTAAACGGAAATGATGTTCATCTGGCCATCTGCCATGCCTATCTCAGGGGAAATTTTTGCAGCCACTGGCAAGCACATTCTCATGGTCTTCGATGACTTGAGTGAGGATAATGATAAGAGAACCATTTTATGTGTATATTTGAACAATTCCACCTGTGGAAACTTGTAATGTTATTGCCTAAAACTCTTCAGAATTCCTGATATAAACGTTCCTTTCTTCAAGTCAGTGCTGATGTGAACGCTGCCAAGAAAATAATGAGATCATCTGTGCCTGAAACCCAGACATTTCCATGCCCACCTTCAGGGGAGAAATAGCTCGCCACACCAGCAGCTGAGGCCCGAGTGTCAACAAGGTGAAAAATGACTTATTTCACTTTGCAGTGCACACTGGGAACAAAACCTTTGCTGTAGGACAATCTGATTTGTGCAGTTTCTTGGGAATAATCACAGCACCTTCAGAGTGTGCTTGGGTGGGAAACAGCTGTCAAAAGATTGGAAGCCACTTGTACTTGGGGCCATTCTAGATGGGTCCAGTGATTGTTCTTCTTCAGTTCCTGTTGGTTAACTAGAACAATGGCTGAAATCCCTTTTCTTCAAAAATGATTACGTGTGCAAGGGATTTTCTGGGAAGACAAGTTCCAGGGAAAGAAAATCAACTGCTATTTCCCATGATTCAGGAAAAACCAATAGTTTGGTTTTGGATGAAAGATAGCCACTGTAAAGCTATGGTGACTGTGGTGTGGGGATTGTCTGCAAATTCTTACCATTCTGGCATAGAGAGGGTCACTGGGTTGTACTTTTTCCCTCTAGTCCAGGCTGCCTGTACTGCTCTTACCAGCTAGGTTAAAAAATGTAAATACCAGTAATTTTAACGGAAATGACTTACATTTCTTTAGTTCAAAATTGACAATTTCATGGGAAATAGGGAGGAGATAATGGAAAATCGGTAGCTATAATTCAAAACGATAAAAAGTGGAAAGGGTCATTCAATTTCTCTTACATAAATGAGAAAAAGAGTAAGGAAAAGAGATGTATGTTCAATACTACAAACAAGTTGCATGTGCATTTCAATTTCAGAAAACCTGAACTGGGTAGCGGATGTGGCTCAAGCAGTTTGAGCGCTCGCCTCCCACATAGGCGGTCCCAGGTTTAGTTCCTGGTGCCTCCTAAAGAAGACAAACAAACACCGATCAGATATTGAGCAAAAACAAGTAAAAAACAAGCAAAAAAACAAGTAGCAAGACAATGAGCAAACAATGAGCAGACAACAAGCAGACAGTGGATGTGGCTAAAACAGTTGAGCACCTGTCTCCCACATGGGAAGTCCCAGGCTCAGTTCTTGGTGCCTCCTAAAGAAAAAACAGATAACGGGCAGACAACGAGCAAAAAAAAGAGCAAAAACAATGAGCAGATGAGAGAGCCATCTTGGGGTGGCAGAAGTGGGAGGGAGAAAACCTGAACTGAATTTTAAAAGAAATCATTAGGGATCTGTTGTATTAAAGGTACTCCTAAGCTAAGTGCATTCTAAATACACCGTAGTATCAAAAATAGAGCTGGCCTTTGGGTACTACACTATTTTTTTTAAAAAAGACAGCTTTAATGGTAGTTATTAAGCCAATGTTGCCTTTAGTTTAGAACTTACTTTTCTAGAGGACTAAAAGGTATAGAGTGGGCTTCTTTCTTATTGTTATCTTTTCTCTTTTCTTTTCTTCTTTCCTTTTCTGACCACTAGCTCAGCAAGTTAAACCAACCTGGAAAGGAAAACATCACAAATAGAAAGTTATAAAATCAGAAAGCATTTGTTGCATAGTCAGAATCTACTCCAAGCACAAGCCAGAAAAATTTCTTTTAAACTTCCTTGCTTCATGTTAGTGATTCTGTTGATGGATGAAGTTCTGTATGAAATAGTAGAATGTACTCCAAATTTAACAAATTAAAATAGATCACTTAAACACATAAACACATAAAAACAAATAAAATGTTTGGGTGAAATACAAACAAACAAACAAAACAAACAGCTCCCTGGTGACAAGGCAGCAAGGCAGATTCTGCGGAAGGTGTGTCAGTAAAGAAGGCACCTTGTTGGGAGAAGGTCCAGGCTCAAAGACATTTTTGGCAAAATCTATGAAGCATTATCTGGCATATGGCAATGAGAGACAATTCCATTTATTGCCGGGTAGCACAGTAGACCTGCTGGTTTCCCTGTGTAGGTTTTACTGGTGTCTCAGAATCATTTCCCTTGACTATCTCTTGGCAGCACCAATAGTTTCAGGTCCTGCTTTAGGAATCAAATGAGAACACTCTGAAGCTTTGTATTCTTTGCGGGGAGGTGGCCCTGTTTATTTGATCTCCTTCAATATATATACAGCCAGCTATATCAGGAGGCATGCCCAAGCAATTGCTGTATATGAAAGCGCTTGGAAAGTTTTTTATTTTTTATTTTTTTTCAGGAGATAATGGAGAGGCAGAAAGCTCTAATTAAGTAACTGTAAAGTAAGAAAGTCCTCACTGTTTTCAGCGGGAACTGATAGCAGCAGCTTTTTCCCATGCAGCAGTAATTTGCTTGCACAGCAAAGTAGGTTTAAACTGTTTCAAGGATAATTTAATCAAAGTGTTCCCACAAGGTCCTTTTCCCTAACTTCTTGTGCAGCTTATTGAAAAGAATGGAGTAAAATCACTGAATACTTAAAACAGAAGTGCACAAAGCAAAGGATAAATCTGGGCGGGGAATGATGAAATTTAGAAAAGAAGTGCGTGGAGGAGGGAGGAACTCCTAGGCAGGAGTTTCCTGAGGAAGAGGAGAATGCTCACCTGGAGGAGGAAAGTCAGAATCACGTAAAAGCAACCACTAAATCATTCCCTAAAGCTTAGAAATCCAAATTTAAAGCCACACAGACACTGTAATTTACTCTTAAATACCTTAAACAAAATTGGTTTAATGCAAAGTTGTTAGCAGGACTGGAGGGGCAAAAAGGCAGTGAGGGTATTACACAGAGATGAAGAGGCTAAACCTAGGCTGAAGTGATGGTAATACTTTTGCGGCTGTGCTGCTGGGGACCTCAGAGCCAGGAACCCCTAAAAGGAGATTGGCAGAAGATATGCTAGAACTGTTGAAAAACGTGCTGACTTCTCCTTTCTGAGTCAGAATGCTGTCTGCTCAGTCTCCTTATCTCGCTCCTTCTCTTCCTCCTCCCCTTTTACTTCTCCTGCTCCTCCTTCTTCTGCTTCATCTTCATAACATACCACTGCCTCCATTTGGCTGAAATATAACTGTAGCCCATTAGCAAGAGAGTATGAGAGAGTATATATGTCTCAGAAACTTAAATCGTTGGTCCGTTCATGTGCCATTTGAGCCCTGAATCTCAGCAGAGTTGCAACAGCTACTCTCCCGTTCACTGGACTCACTCAGGACAACTAACAAGGAGATGATGATGGACAACGCCCATCCCAAGGAACATAGCGTTTCTGCAACTGCAAGCAATATAGTTCCATCCATCTGCCCCATGGGATCTAAGCCCCTCTCAATTAAAAACAGAGTAGGTATAAACATGCCCAAATCCTTAAGATTGGGAAATGAACAATGGACTAAAGTACACTTATTATTATTCTATTATAGACATTATTATTCTAGCAATGGAAGAAATTTTATCTGGTGTCAGTGGCCACCAGAGGTTCTGAGGTGAGGGAGAGGGAAGAATAAGTGTAACGTGGGGCATTTTCGGGACATTGGAATTGTCGTGCATGACATTGCAAAGACAGTTACGGGCCATTATATATTTTGTCATAAATTTAAAAAATTGCGTGGGACAGAGTGTAAACTATAATGTAAACTAAAGTTCATGGGTAGTAGCAATGCTTCAATATGTGTCCATCAATTGTAACAAATGTACCACACTAATGAAGGATGTTGTTAATGTGGGAAAGTATGGGAGGGGGAGGTGGTGGGGCATATGGCATCCCCTATATTTTTCATGTAACATTTATGTAATCTAAAGCTTCTAAAAATATATATGGGAAAGGTCCTAATCATACTTCTAGCCAAGCAATATAAAAAATAGAAGCATGAATTTAGGCCTTTTAAATGTGACACTCCTGAGGCAAGAAAGGAAGGTTCGAAAAGAGCTTACTTAGGTTGACAGGAAGCAGAAAACCAGGTTTCATCTTCAAACTTTAGCTGTTCTTAGGATTGAACTTTAGCCAACCAAATTTACTAACCAGTAGCTGAAGTTGGTGGTCAACTGTCTCTTCCTCTCCCATTTTTGGGAAATGGAGCTACCAACTCTCGAGGTGGCTTGTGCTGCCAGTAGAGGATCAGCACTGGTCTCCACAGCATGTAATGCTCTATTCACACAACTCTACTGCAGATGAAGTTCTTCTATTCTTTCAAGGATGTTACAGAATGCTCTTCTGGTCCCCTGGGCACCCCAAACAGGTGCTTTAGATAGTTCTGGGGGATTACTAACTGCCCTGTATGTCAAGGTGACTCTTGGAGCTCCTTACTCAACCACCATCTTGCCCCTCATCCCAGGAATTTTAAACACTAATAAATGTGAAACTCTCTTAGTCTTTCTGGTGGCTGGTGGCATAAATTAAATAGTGAATATCAAAAATATTTATTGCATGCAAATCATGCTCTGCTACCAACTGTTCATCTCATAAAACTCACTTTATTTTCTCATTTAATAATCAAGGTGTTAATCCAGATGACTTATTTTAAACACATTTTTAGCCCTGAATACATTGTTTTGTTTTGTTTAAAAAAAAAAAAACTTACATAAAAACATAAATAAGAGTGATTAAAGCATAGCTGCTCAGATTAATTTATTACCTCCTAATAAATCTACCTGAAAGCTCTATTGTTCAATCAGTACTTTCCTTAACAACTACAGCTATATGGTTTGTACTGCCCTTCAAATTATGTCAAGTCCTGAAGTGTCAGGCATGGTACAGGCTTTTACCTTATTTACACCTCATATTTACAGAGCCAATGCAAGTCAATGAGCAACTTTTCCAAAACAAGGCAAAGGTATACCTAATTGGCCTTTATTACTGGGAGTAATGTTCACTTCCTAGAAAAAATTTTGCTAACATGCAATCAGATAATAAGCAATAAGGAACAACTGCATTTAACTTTTCTTAAAGGATGACATTTAAAGATAATGCCATATACACCTAAGAAGGCTTAGGTAAATGAGCAGGAAAATGTCTTATTCATCTTTGAAGCCCCATCATGTGACAGTACTTGGCATTCTAAAGAAATGTTGAATGCACTAATGATCTATTGACATTTTCATGACTTCAATTAAATTATTGGAGAAATGTCCTCTGTGTTTGCTACTAATATGTAAATTCCAATAATATTTTGATGATTCTTCTGTGCTCCAAATAGGAAATAAAATATTTTGACTTTTGACACTTTAAAACCCACTGTAGCAGTTTGATATTAATTTTGAATTCCAAAAATGATAAGGATGATATTTGTAAATTGGTCTGTTCCTCTGGGCATGATATCCTTTGATTGTATTAATTTCAAAGGCTTTGCTTTTACTTAATTAAATGAAGATTAGTGTTTTGATTTGACTACATCAGTAGGGCATGACTCAGGGTTGGGTCTCTGGCCCTTTGGTGAGCTGATAGAAACAGATACTCAATCAGGAAGACAGAAACACATATGCAAGAAAAGAGAGCCCCATAGACACAGAAGAGAACTTTGATCCTGCAGCCCTGGGAAGAGATAAACCATTAGCCTGATAGTTTGCAGCTGAAGAGAACAGAGCAGCTGAGCAGCTAAGGAAGGAGAGACCAGGCTTGCCATCTTGCTTCAGCACAGGGAAACTGACTTGGGTGAGAAGGCAACCTTCGGTTGGACTCTTTAGGGCATTGTAAATATAAGCTCTTAACTCCAATAAATACCCTTTATAAAAGCCAATGGATTTCTGGTACTTTGCATCAGCATCTCTTTGGCTGACTAATATACCCACCGTTTGAATTATTAGCTCTTTAACAAACTCTGAAAATTCATTATATGCTTGTAATATAGAATCTCAAGGCCCAATTATTTTCCCAGGCTAGGGTTATCACCTCTCAATTAATAAACATAATGGGAAATCCTGTTTTGATTATGAGAAAAACCTGTATGTACACAAGATAATAACCTGTGACTCAGGAGTATGCCAAAGCTCAGCTCCCTTGAGAATAACCAAAGGCCATTCTCAATCACATTGGGCCATAAAGAAAATGTCTTTTTCCAGTGGAATAAATTCTTTAAAATCCCTTTATTATTATCTTCTTTTCAGCTCCCAGAAGCTTAATACTTCTCTTCTAGGCTTTAAATAATTGCCTTAATTCAGAAACTTCAAATACTGCCCTGAAGAGAATCCCCACATGCTTCCTACTAAGTTTAACTTTCTAGTTAACTAGAAACTGTGCAGTTAGTGAGTCCAGAGCTCACCTCAGGCTGAGGCTTCAGGGAATACAGCACATTGGCCCAGCTTCCCCTGAGTGCAAACCCAGCCCACAGCAGCCTAAGCCCAAGTGTTCTGAGCGGTTCCAGTAAAGAGTTCTTTCTTCAGGTGGTGCCTTCAGCACAGGATTCATAGTCACAGAGGAAATAAATGAAGAAATGTCAGGTTATTTGATCTGAGACCACATATGGAAGAATCAATGAACACATGCTGGCTGTTCCAAAAATGATCTTCTTTAGAGAAATTGTTCTTTTCTCTTCATGCAGTGACCTGCATTGCAGAGCACCCATCTAGATTAAGGTACTGAGGAGATAGTCATGATTCTGTGGTGTTTCAAGTGTTTGTAGAATTGAACTAATCTAATGTCCTGCACTTACTGACAGCAAGAAAATAGTCTATCTACTATCTAAGATTCAGCTGCCTGTGACACCAGTTCTCTTATGGGGAGATTTTACCTATGAAGTGTCTGCCCAAAATGGGAAACCCAGAGCGCTCCAGGGCTGCCTCCCCCAGGAAAAGCCAGAAACAGGAAAATATAATCTCTAATTCTCTGGGTTTCCCCCTTTTTTTCTTCCTGGTAAGATTAGGTAACTAAGTACTACCTCACTCAGAGTTGTTTCTTCCTAACTTTGGATTGATCCTTATGTCAATGTAATGCATATGCAAATTTCTTTATTAAAGGCTGAATGGGAAGATGCTCGTTTCAGTGAAACTTCTTGAATGCTATAAAATAAATATCCGCAATATCGTGCTTTATTTCTTTGTAGAAGAAATTCATCAAATACCACACCAGGTTAGCCATGGATATGAAGTATCTGTGCTTGAAAAATGGTGAGAAAGGTGCTTGTCTAAAATCTTTCTGAAATCTTCTTTTGCATGTTCTACCTCTCTCTGTGATCAAACTCCCTGTCTTTTTCTTTAGCCTTTCAATACTCTCATCCCATGTTCTAAATCTGGATCTGTCCTTTATATTTCATATGAAATGAAGCCAATGTTTCCCTTCAATAGTGTACCCAAGCTTCTATTTATTTTCACACTTAATTGATCTAGGATTTAAATTCAAAATTTGTCTCTGGTCATTAAAGAAATCCCAGACAATCAGTTTCACTACATCATCCTCACAAAAGGTAGATATAAAGCAGGACATACAATGTTTCTTCAGAAATTCTACGAAGTTCTTAATATGAGAGCTTGAAGCCCTGTGGGATACTAGGCCAGGTCCCCCTCACGAGTGAAGAATGGAAACAATTTTCAGAATAGTCCTACCCAGAAATACTTTGAAATATCCAAAATTGTTTGAGAGAATGACTTCAATTCATCATTTTATTTTGCTTATGTATATTACAGAAAAAATGTCTGCTATCAACAGTATTTTCAATTTTATCTCCGCAGGATCCTCAAAAGTAACTTCTGCAGCTGATTATCCTTCATCATCACTGAATCTAAGCTAAAGTTCTAAGACACAGAAAGGTGAATATTTCCCTGTTTGTCCAGGCTCACAGGTAACCTAGGCTGAATCTATGATGGGCTTAATCCTGTGCTTATTTGTTAATAGGTCCAGGAGTTAAGTTTCTCATGCTGAGATAGCACATGGTCTTAGATTGCTGGCAAGGCTGGAGGAGGGGCCAGAAGAAAGCTCTCTGAATCTTCAGGATTAAACTTTTTGAGTCCAGAAGGCTACCTAGGTCAGTTTGCGAACTGCCAGATGAAAGCAGAATACTTTAATTAGCTTAAAAAATATCCAGTTCAGGCAAAAGTCTTCAGATAGGACAATGACTTATGACATAGCCACATAATTTGGGGTTCCAAATAATTCTAAGTTTAGCATCACCTCTAACATAAACTGCCCACCATCGTTGTCCTATTGGACACACCTGAGACCTAGGGCAAGAGGATGCAAGAATAACTTAGAGAAAACTATTAAGATTTTTTTCTAACCCTCATAGGACAATACAAATGCAAGCAGCTTCTTGCCAAATGGCAAGAGTGCTTGGGGCTGCTACAGAAATGAGGGCACATCAGAGGTTTTGCAATGACATAAGATGACATTGTCCATGCAGACAATAGCATCCTAGAAAGTCAGCAGCTGAAGTCCTGGGCATCATAGGTAGGAATCATGACAACTTTTTTTGAGCAATGCCATCAGCAATGCTCCTGCCTGACATTAGTGCTCTTTGGGGCAATGGAGTGAAAGCAGAAGATTAGGTTTGAAGTAGTGAAGTGGTCTTGTATGAGGCAAACATGAGTTGTCATATGGGGACACCCAGGATAATATCATTCAATAACATAGAATAGGTATGCACAAAGCCAGAGAAATGCTGATTTGTGGTTGTTGCACCCTAAATATCAGATTTCTCATGGATAAAATGAGCATAAGATTACCTAACCTAGGAATCAGAATCACCCAGCAATTCTCACAGATTTTCATGAAAACCAATTGAGATAGTGATTGAGATAGTGTTCTGTATACTGCAAAGTCCTATTAAATTAAAGCTGCTATTTAGGAAATGAGGAGCAGAGTCAAATCATGACTCTCAAGGGCCTCAGAAATATTTGCCTTTGCGGGCCCCTTCTTTGAATAAAAAATATTTTTAAAAATTATACTTGATGATGGCATTGCTATAATGATAAATATAATACAAACTGGAATATATTCACTTCTTTCTTCTGATATTTAAAGAAATGAAAACATTTTCATGGACCCTAAAAGAATTGTGAGTTCTTGGCTCTGTGCCTATTTTTCCTGATGAGGTAAGGAGTCATTAGATTATTTTGAGAAAAATTAAATTATTTGGAAATTTAGGAGAGAAGACTTCTGAAGGTTTAGGAAATCACTACAGAGATGTGCTGGAATTTCTAAGTATTTCAAAACTATAGGAAGAGTCCAGTGGAAACAAATTACCATGAATGTAGAAGCATGTCATTTTTTTCAATAAATCACTATGAAACAAAAATAAGATTCTATGAAGTATGTGACGCCCGTCATACAAGGTCAGTAATAGAAAAGACAGTATCACAACTCTTACTGAGATACAGTGAGGGCAGCTTTAGATGTCTGAGCACAGAGGCCAGGCAAAGTAGGAAGGGTGTATAAGAGAAGTGGTGAAGCCTTGGAGGAGATAGGAACCATCAATGGAGATCTCACCCTTTCTTCCTATTTTATTCCAAGCAAATATCTGTAAATGACCCCGAGGAACCACAGCACCATCACCGAGTTTATTCTCACGGGGCTGTCTGATGACCCCCACATTGAGACTCTGCTCTTTGTGCTCTTCCTGGTGCTTTACTTCCTGACCCTGATGGGGAACCTGATGATGCTGCTGGTGATCAGGGTTGATCCCATCCTCAAAACACCCATGTACTTCTTCTTGAGTAATCTGTCATTCCTGGACCTCTGCTTCTCTTCTGTCACTGTGCCCAAGCTCCTGGAGGACCTCCTGTCTGAAAAGAAGACCATCTCAGTAGAGGGTTGTTTTGCTCAGGTTTTCTTTGTGTTTCTCACACCAGGGACTGAAGCTTTTTTGCTCTCAGTGATGGCCTATGATCGCTATGCTGCCATCTGCCACCCGCTGCTCTATGGCCAGGTGATGAGCAGCCATCTCTGTGTGAGGCTGGTGTTGGTCTCGTGGGGTATGGCTGGTCTCAATTCAGTTGTCATTGTGCTCCTGGCTGTTAATCTGGACTTCTGTGAGTACCAAACCATACACCACTACTTCTGTGAGCTGCCCTCTCTCTTCCCTCTGTCTTGCTCTGATATCTCCACCATTATCGATATCCTAATCTGCTCCATCTTACTGCATGGGCTTGGACCATTCTTCCTCATCTTCTTCTCCTATGCCCGCATTATCTCCACGATCTTGTCCATCAGCTCTACAACAGGCAGAAGCAAGGCCTTCAACACTTGCTCCTCCCACTTCATTGCAGTGATCCTGTTCTTTGGTTCAGGTTTAATTCGCTATCTCATGCCCACCTCTGGTTCCTCTGTGGATTTGTTCTTCTCCTTGCAGTACAGTGTGGTCACACCCATGCTGAATCCCCTCATCTACAGCTTAAAGAACGAGGAGGTGAAAGCAGCTGTGAAGAGGACTTTGAGAAAATATCTTTAATATTTTAGTTAGTGAACAAGTACACAGAATGGTATGAAATTAGTGTGTGTTGCCAAGTGCATTAACTTAAGGTAAGATTCTGTAACACTAACTTGAAGGGAACGAAGAACGACCTACTCCATGGTTATTACTGACAATGAAAAATAAAATATATGAAACTATATCTCATTTCATATCTGTAGATCTATAGTTTATATTTACTTTTTCTGCCCTCTTCCACCTCTACCACTATTTTATTTCTAGAACTCATGGGTAGATTTTGGATCTCCGGAATTAGTCATTTATACATCTTATATTTTCATCCTTTTTATTTTTTGTTTTATGGATCTGCTTTGTTGAATATTGGATCCAATTTATTTTCTCCAACAATTTTAAACTATTTTTATTTCTAACACTTTTCAATTTTAAACAATAGTCTTAAACCTCTATTTATGAATTTCAGTTTTAAAAACAAAATAATATATGTTAAGCAACATCTTTCTTCCCTTGGCCACTTCAACTCTCCCCCTCTTTTTCTGCCAAATTCTGGGATTCTGTCCCAGAATATCATAAAAAATTATCTTTTTTATTATTCGATATTTGAATCAATTAAATTCTAATTTGAATAAATTAGGTTCTAATGTCTCTAGCTATTTGGGCTTCATTCTCTGTTTAAACTTATTTAATACCCACCAGCATCCCTTTCATAGAACGTGTCCCTATTTTTACTTCCCTTTTTCCACAGTAAGCCACACTAGTTAGATGCATTGTTTTTAGGGCACCAATTGCTTGTGTTCTTAACCAGGCACAGCCCATATAAGCTGTATGACCCTGGTAAGTTTCTAAATTTCTCCATGCCTCAGTTTCCTATATAAAATCTTGGGATAAAATACTACCTATTGGCTTGTTGGATTGTTGTGAAGGTTAAATGAGGTGGTATGTATAAAAAAGCACGAAGAACACTAATTTGACCATTACCATGATTATTCCTGATGGTATTGTTCTCCTTTGATGTTGTTGAAGTATGCACTTATTTAGGTTTTCAAGGAAATGAACATTATGCATATTCCAATCCTTGCATTCCTGATAATTTCATTATTTTGATTCCAAATGTGAATGAAAACTTGACTAGGTTTAGAATTTGGAGTTTGCATCTTTTTTTCTTCTATATTTGTTGAATATTATCATCTGATATCTACTATTCTTCAGAAGGTACACAATTGAAGCATGTATTTTGGCTACAAGCAAAGACAGACAACAAAATAGCACCAAGAAAGCACAAAACAGTAAAAAAATGGTAAATACAAAATGATAACACCACAAAAATAGAATAAACAAATATAACAATAATGGAAATATTATAAATTTATCAAGTAAAAGGAAAAGACTAATTTGGGGTCAAAAAAATCTATGTGCTCTATACAAAAGAAAGATTTCAAAGAGACTCATGAAGGTAGAAAGTTTTTTAAAAAATTGTACAAAGATAGAAAATAGAACATGCAAACAGAAAGAAAGGAGTTGTTAAGGTATTATTGTCAGTCAAAATTAATTCAGTGCAAAAATATAAAGAATATAACACAGTTACCAACCATATAATAGGTGTTCAACAAATATTTGCTGGATAAATGAATATCATTTACAAAATTTGAAGTCTACAATCCACAGTGTTTATAAACCACAAAGAAGATTTAACAACCAGGAACCATTACTGCTCAAATCACAAAGCATAAAATACTGGGGAAAATAATATGGAAAGTGAAGAAAGTTAGAGTAATTGTGAAAGAATTCCATATGCTTCCTATAGTCCATAACAAATTAAATAGACAAAACAAAAGTAATGGCAAGTATAAAAAGGATAATACAATTAACAATGGTGTTCTCATAAAATATATCTAACTGTATACCCTACTAACTTGTATCCATAGAACATTTACAAAAATTGACCAAATAAAACTCTCATAGAATTCCAAAAAGTAGAAAAGTGACTAATTAAATCCTATCTTCATAATGTAATAGAATAGCAACAGATGTATGTAGAGTGAGTGAAACGAAAAAGAAACACAAATGTTTAGAAATTTTTAAATATTCTCCTAAAAATATTTGCATCAAAAGGACCTCAAAACTGAAAATGAAACTAATAAGAAATTAAAAAAATGAATATTGCATATCGAAATATATGGTATGACCAAAACTGAACTGAACTTAACATGCATAGTCATAACTATTCATATTACTACCAGGAAATAAAAAAAATAAAATAATAGTAAATGAATGATTTTGATTGACAAGGTTAACTAAATTAACTTAAGCAGAAGGACAGAAATAAATCTGAAAGTAAAATTCAATTAACTAGCAATCAAAATAACAGAATTATCAAATAAACCAAGAGCAGTGTGTATCTGTATGAGTGAGTGTGTGTGGGAGAGGTAATTTCATCTTTCTCTTTAGCAAATAAATATCTACAGCTCTGGTGTTACTTTGCCCTATTGTATTCCCCTAAGTTATTCAACAAAATTTCAAAGATTACATTTCTTTGCATTTGCTCTTTTGTCCTCATTCCAGTGTCAGAGTACATGAAAGTTTCCAGAGCTTTTTGACGCCCCAATCTTGTTATACTAAACAAAGTGTTTTTGATGTTGTCCCCCTTTTCAGAAAGTCTGTACTCTGCTCAGGGGAAGAGAAAGTACTATCTTCCACTAAGTAGATGGATAAAAAAATAACAAGAGTAACAGATGATCCAGAAATTTTTAGCTATGAGGAGTTCTGGAAAGAAAGAACTGAGAAACAAGGGAAGAATTTTTCCAAAAAGTAAGGAAATTTCCTAGAAAAGACAAAGGGCATGATTTTCACTTGAAAAGGTCTAATTAATTCCCACCCAATGATGACAAGATTCACATCT
The DNA here is from genome assembly GCA_029593785.1 of Cabassous unicinctus. Classification (NCBI taxonomy): domain Eukaryota; kingdom Metazoa; phylum Chordata; class Mammalia; order Cingulata; family Chlamyphoridae; genus Cabassous; species Cabassous unicinctus. The sequence goes on along the minus strand of JAQZBX010001038.1, from coordinate 12,485 downwards.
AGTACAGCGTCATGAAATTTCAGATCTCACAGTTGAAAGGGTTCAAAGGTAAAGAACCAGAGGAGTAGTGAACGGGTTGCTGAAGGAATGAAACAAACTTTTAAAGAAAAATTATTTTCAACATAAAATTCTATAGGGTTGGAGAGTCTATGGTTGCTAAATCAAGAAATGTAGTGTTAAGGATGCTGTGTGAAGGTGCAGTGGTGGCCAATAGGGTGGTGGAGAATACTGTGGGGGTGGGGGAAATAAGTGTTACACTAGATAGCCTCTTTTATCAAAGCAACAAGTATAAATTTATTTGCTTATAGTAGATCAGTTAAGAAACAGGGGTAGAAAGATACTATTTATAGATATGAAAGTAATCATAAGATCAACCAAAAATAGCAAAAATAAAAAAGTAGTTGTATCTCGAGAGTAGAAAAGAAAATTGTTAATATTCAATATAAACTAATTATGAGCCTTTCTGTTCTTTGATTTTTTTATCCATGTGCATGTATTACTCTGATAAAAATTATAATTATTAATATATCTAAAAAATATAAAGAAATTCATAAAAGCAAAATATTTGTAAAATATTTTAACCATGTGATAAACAAGTAGGCAATTATATATATAAAAGAATGGAGTAATTTAATGAATAAAATTTAATTAATATCTAGGTCTAGAATATTCTAATCAACAAATAGAGAATATGTAATTTTAGCATATATGAAACATTTATACTAATTGTTAGAACATCAGACTACAAAGAAAAATCTAATGAATTCTAAAATACAAAACTTGTTCAGACAAAACTCCAACCACAGAGCAATAAAATTATCAATTATTAAACAGAAGTTAACTTTTTTGAAATCGCAATGACTTGTAAATTTTTAAAGAAATAAATGCCTTAAAAATGATTATGTCAACGTAAAATGAAAAATTATGCATAGAATATTATGAAAATGAGAACACTATATACTAAAATTATAAAATATTACTTAAATATATTCAGTAGTAAATAAGAATATTTTTAAGTTTCTGAGTGCTCAACTCAAGAGTTAGAAAGTTAGCAAAAATAATATAAGAAAAGGATAAAATAATTAAGTAAAAGCATAAATAACCAGATTTGAAAACTGAGAAACAGAATCAGTCAATAAAATACAAGATCCAGCTATTCAAAAATATTTATTAAATTCAACATACCTCTAATAGAAAATATTCAATAAAGTAAAGGAGAAAAAGGGTATCCTAATATAAGACCCATAACACCACTGATATGGAGGAAGCAAACTGCACACGCAAAAAAAAACACAAACCGTAGTCTCTATGATTTTAGAGCAATAAATTTGCAAAGCAGAATATGTTTAATTTTCAGGGAAAATATAAGACAAGAAAAAGAAAAAAGAATTAATAGACATATAAAACAAAAAAAAAAATTATCAAAGCATTAGCTTCGTATAAACCACTGCAAATGTGATTAACACTAATATAAACCATAAGAATATTTATCATTGACTTGACAAAAGGATTGGAGATAGATTTTTCCAGAGATGGTTCAGTAACTTGAGAGCATCATCAAAGATCCAGGCTCTTTTCATCCATTTGCTATGTATTGGCTTTCCTTCTCAGACTTATCCCTTTAGAAGCTGGATGGCTGTTGTAACTATAGGCAGTGTTAGCACAACATCAAATAAAGCTAAGGGAAGGAGAAGTATCCATTTTCCCTGTTCTTGTACTTTATATTAATGGAATCATGCTAAATGGCTAAAATTTTAAAGACTGACAATATTAAGAGTTAGTGAGGATGTTTGGTGCCACAGAGACCCAGAGAAGAGGGTGGGCTAGTTCTTGTAGAAATTAAGGGGAGGAGGGTGGGGAGAAGGGAAAGGCGGGTTGACAATAGACTGAGCTCGCTGTATACAGCACATGGAAAACCTTGACTCTCTGATGAATGAGTCAGCATTTATCCAGGGATCCAGGACAACATGGGAACAGGCAGGGTGCAAGCTGGACAAAAGAGCCTGCAGGATGCTGTATGAGGCTCCTCGCTGTCACCTTTGATCTCTCCATGGAAAGAGCCCCAAGGTGTTATGGCTAAAGGTACAGGCTCCACAACCCAGTTCCACCCCTCACCAGCTGTGTAATCTGGGGCAAGTTATTTAATCTATTAACATTTAGCATTATTATTTAAAATTGGAAAAACACATAAGTCCTAGCAGATAGACTTGCTAGAGCGATTAAAATGTACATGAAGCACTTAACATATGAAGCTCTGAACACAGTACCTAGTAGGTATTCAATAGATAATGAAGGGAGCATCAAGGACTTGTATAAGTTTTTTGTGTTTTGTTTTCTCATGCCATCAGTTGTATTTTCAGTGGAAAGTCGGGAGAAACTGAAAGAGAAAATGCTAGTAAGATACTATATCTGGAAGGCTCAAAGTAAATTATACCATGTTTATTAGAGTTTTAATTTTTAAAAAAAGAGTTATTGAGGAGATTGGAACTCTCATACATTGCTGGAGGGAGATTAAATGAGTTCAACCATTTTGGAAAACTGTTTGTTGGTATTTTCTAAATTTAAGCCATACATCTCACTTAGGAACCAAGAATTACATTCCTAAGTATCTACCAAAAAACAATTAGTGTATATACATATCCACTAAAAGGTATTACTAGAATGTTCATGACAGTTTTATTCACTTTAGCCAAAAACCTTAACTAGCCCAAATGTCCACCAACTAAAGAATGGAAAAATAAATTGTATATATTCATACAATAGAATATTACAATAGAAAATTACACAGTAATTAAAAGGAATAAAACTACAAATACAGCAATATGTGTGAATCTCATAGACACTGGGTTGTATAAGAAGGCAGATGAAATGGATACATAGTACAAATTATTTAATGTAAGTGATATTAAGTTCAAGGACAGGCAAAAATAATCATTGATGAAATAATACAGCAAGTGGTTACTTATGAAGAATGGAAAATTTAATTAGGTAGTGGGATGAGGGAATTTTCTAAGCTGATGAGGTTTTCTGTATCTTGGTTTGAGTGATAGATACACAGGTATATACAGATACCAAAACTCATCAAGCAGATGAGTGAACTTTCCTCACTTTACCTATGCATTTTATATTTCAATAGAAAAGAAAACTACAAGACATGAGGGTTGGGAGAGAGGAAAGTAACATCTCAGAAGGCACCCACCTCAGGTAAAGCTTCTATGGTCTCCAATCAAAGAAATGCTGCTGTGCTTGGTTGGATTTTTTTTTTTTTTTGCTTTCCTTTTAAATAAACTTTATTGAAATATAATTATCACTGAGTAAAATGCCTCCACTTATGTGTTCAGTTAAATGAGTTTTAAGAAATATATACACTAGTGTATACCACAATCAAGATATAGAACACTTCTATGCTACAAAAAATTTCTTCCAGCAACTTTGCAGTCAATCCCCACCCCACCACTGGCTTCAAAGAACCTCTGATTGGCTGTCACTACAGGTCAGTTTTGCTTGTTCAGTGTTTCATGTAAATGCAATCATACACAGTATGTATTCTTTGAATCTGGTCTCTTTTGATCACCATGTTTTGTACACCAATTTAAACATGTTCTCAGTCTCAATCTATGTCCCTGTGCAGATAAACCCATTGTAAATAGGACCTCTTAAAGATGTTATTTTTAGTGAAGATTTGGCCCAATTGAATGTCATAATCCAGATTACTAGAGGCCTAATGAAGAGAAAGCCATGGGGAAGAGCCAGAGGTTAGAAGTGGGGAAACTGGAAGATCAGAAAAGAGAATACATAACCATGTGATAGGAGGCAGAGAAAAACCAAACAACCCAAAGGATTGCCAACAGCCACGACCAGAACACTACAGACACTGGGGAGAAAGCATTACCTTGCTGAAACCATGAATTTGGACTTGTTGTAGACTCAAAACCATGGGGCAATAAATTCCTATTTTTTAAGCCAAAACCAGTCTGTGGTATTTGTGATAGTAGCTCTGGCAAATCAAGACAGGTGCTATTATCTAGCAATGGTGAGTTGGCGACTTTTACAGAACCTGATGTGTTAAGAGATTCAAGGTCCTCAAGTACATCTACCCAAATGACCCCATCTCAAGTATCACAGTCCCACTCCTCTCTTATTAAGACTCTGAATCTAGCAGAGAAGGTTTGCTAAGTAGGGATTCAGTCTTCTTTGTAATTCAGCTAGTCTCACTATTGGATCCTGGGACTAATTTTCAGGGTCTACCCATATGCTGCAAGAGATAAAGGTTTCCATTAACACAGCCATAAAGGCCTTCTGACTTTCACATCATGCCTTAGGCTGGTGTTTTAGTTTGCTAAAGGCTTTCAGTGCAATATACCACAAATGGGTTGGCTTTTACAATGGGGATTTATTAATTTATGAGCTTACAGGTCTCAGCCATAAAAGTATTCAAATCAAGGTATCATTGGAGATGCTTTCTCTCCTAGCTGTAGTTGTGGGTGAGCAGGCAAATGGTGGTGTCAGGCAGACTCCCCCCTCTCCTCTAGCCTCATTACTTTCAGTTTCTGGCTAAAGTGGCTTCCTCTCAGCCTCTGTGTTACATTGATTCCAGCTTCTGGTCAGCTTCTAGGTTCCTCTCTGTCTCTGTAGCTTTGCTCTGTGTGTGTGCCTTTTTATTCTTCCATTTATAAAGGACTCCAGCAAGACAATTAAGATGCACCCTAGGTCATGCAATCTAATCAAAGGCACTAAACTGAAATAATTCAATCAAAAGCTCCCACCTACAATACATTTAAATGCACAGGAATGGATTAGCTTTAAGAAAAGGATTTCTGGGGCCCATAAAAGCTTCAAACCACCACATTTGTTAAAGGACTAACTCAAGCCTACCATTTTATTTCTTTAGAATACCAGTTGCATTTCACAACAGCAAACCAACTGTACACAACTTACAATTATCATTGTTCCCAGATTTTCCAAATGTTAGAGACAACACTATGTGGGGACAGTCTTGCCATCAACTGGATGAAGATAATCTATGTCATGATGCCTTGGGGAGAGAGAGGACCACACATGAGGACTTGTTCCATATGGAGCAGTAGGCCAGCATAAAACTAAGGCAGGCCACTGTTAAGGAATAGATGCCCCTAATCACCAACACCACAGTGACTTGGTGTCAGCCACCAGCACATTGGTCCCTGATAAGAGACAAGAAGGGGAAAATATTGAATGCGTATAGCCATTAAATCTTAAATGATTGAGAATTCACTGAACTTCACTTGAGAACAAAATTAAATGACTAGAATGAATTTATACATCAGACATAATTGGAATATTTGAAGATATTAATATCAGCCATTCTTTCAGCTTTCTGGGCTACTCAGGCAAATACCATGAAATGGGTCAATATGGACAATGGGAATTTATTTGCTCAGAGTTTGAGGCTGGGAAAAAGTCCAAATCAAGGTAATGCTTTCTTCACCAAAACTGTGGCATTCTGGGCCTGGCTGCTGCTGATCTTTGGTTCAGAGCTTGTGTGATAGATTGAAGTTTTATGAATCCCAGAAAAGATCATGTTCTCTGAACTAATCCATTCCTGTGGGAGTGGAACCCTTTGATTGCATTAGATTCAGGTAAGTGAACTTTTGATTAGATCACTTTGATTAGACACGTTAGAGCCTTTGATTGGGCTACATCAGTGAGATATTACACAGGTTAGGTCTCTACCCTCTTGCTGGAGTCTTATCTAAATTGAGACATACAGAAAAATTCAAGTGCCATTTTCCCTGCCATGTTTGAAAGGACTCTGGGATTGCCTAGAGCTACAGAAAGACAGAGAAACCCCAAGAGGCTGAGAGAGATGCCCAAGGCTGGAATCAGCAGAGCAGCCAAAGCTGAAGATAGGAGGCCCAGGGAAGATAGGAGGCATGGAATCCAGGATCACCTTCACCTGCAATTCGGTGAGATGACATCTCTGATGATGCCTTGATTTGGACATTTTCAAAGCCTCAGAATTGTAAGATTTTCCCTTAATAAATCCCTATTGTAAAAGCCAATCCATTTATGGTCCATTGCTCCCAGCAGCTTTAGCAAACTAAAAGAGCTTGTCACATGGTAAGGCACATGGCACTGTCTCCTGGAATCTCCCTTCTCTTCTGGGTTCTGTTGATATTCAGCTTCTTGCTCCCTGTGGATTTCTCTCCTTCTGTCTGAATATCATTCCACTTATAAAGGACTCAAGTCATAAGATTAAGACTTTTACTGATTGAGGTAAGCTACACCATAAGTGAAGTAACCTTATTAAAAGGCCCTACTCATAATGGGTTAACACCCACAGGAATGGATTAGATTTAAGGATATGTTTCTCTTAGGTCCATACAGCTTCAAACCATAACAGCTACAAAAAGTACAGTTATATTTTTGCATACCAGAGTCTGTGGATTAAAAAATTAAATCTCATCACCCATCAGGAAAATGAAAGATGGTATTGGCATTACCTTCTTCCCTAAACCATCTGTATCAAGGAACAAGAGACAAAAATGATGAATTTCTAGTATCCCTACAGGTCTTAACAGTTAAAGGGTTATCTTTTTGCTGTATGATTGCCATAGTTATCAAGCTATAAATTATGAAATTCAAAAAGTCTTATAATGCAGTACTACAAAGATTTGGCCTGGTCACACACAAAAACAGCTGATGGTCTATATTATTCAGGGCTCACACGAATGTATCCAACACAGGGGCTGAGATACAAACTAAATATATTTTGTATTATAGAATTTACCACAAACATTGGGATTAGCAGATTGAGGAGGCCTTGCTCCTACCCTCAGCTGAGCTATCCATAAGGACAGCAAGGGTGATGCAGTTGTAAGAAAAAAGGGTAGGTATAAGGAGTCAAATACAGTGAAGCTCACTGCAGTGATAATAATAGCCTTATTCGGTGGAAATTTGGTGTAGGAGAGAAAAGAGAGGTCATAAGCCATGGCTTAAAGAATGAATACTACATAGCTATTGGTCAGAAAGAGCAACACCTATTTTGAGCTCCAGGGGAGAGGTCTCACCACATGGAGCCTAGCAAAGAGCGTAGCAATGCCTGATACCAGGAACAGCATTGCTAGTGTCCCAACTCACTCTATGTTTTGCAGGTGTTGGAGTCACCAAAAAAAGCACGACTTAAACAGGCACTGGGTGGAACAAAATTAACTTAGAGAAGTCACAAAGCAAGGTCAGCTTCACTAGTGATCATCAGTCCATCAGTGACCAGCAGGTCTCATCTGTGGCTAATGCAGGAAGATGTTCTACATGCATCCTTTCTTGTGTGCTGTAGGCAAGTGACCCCAATCTCTCCCTACTGGGAACAGATACAGCAGTAGGGCTGGTCCAGGTGCCATAAAACATACATTCTTTAGCCCAACATTCTGCAGTGAATATTTGCGTATTTTCAGGGCAAAGGTTAAGGAATGTGCCAGCAAGTCACTTTCTGCTGGAGGATGTGTTTTACCTCCAGGCATTCCTGAGAAGGAAGTCAGCCAACATTTATCATCCATCCTAGGCAGTAGCCTAACACATCCATTCCTGAGCAAAGGGTTTACTTGTGGGTCACAGGGAAAAGTGGCAGACTGAATTCAGACCATTCCCTACCATGGTAGCCATCTGACACATGAATAAGTAATCTTGGCTTTCTGGCCTGTGGTGATGCCATAATTGGAATTATCAACTCATACTCAGCACCTCACTTCTGCTAAGGCTGTTTCCTTTGCTCTTGTATCATTTACCATTACAATTGTGAGATGACTGCCCTTATCACTTTGGCTAAGAACCTGAAGATAATGTTTGTAATCAAAAAAATTCTCAACTTCTGACACTTATGCACTACTTCCTATTTTTCAAAAAGATTTATTTATTTATTTATTTATTTATTTATTTATTTATCCCTGCCCCTTGCTGCTTGTGCTCACTGTGTCCATTTGCTGTTCGTTTTTCTGTGTCTGCTTGCCTCCCTTTTTGTGGCATCTTTCTGTGTCAGCTCACCATGCTGTGCAGGTCAGCTTGCCTTCACCAGGAGGTCTCAGGAAACAAAGCCGGGGCCTCCCCTATGGCAAACAGGAGCCCAATCACTTGAGCCACATCTGCTTCCCATTTCCTATTGAATTTATCTTTTTATTTACTCTTTTCCATCCCTGAGTCATGGCATGAAGGTTGATCCCAATCTTCTTAAATGAGAAGAAAATCATACAAATCATCATATTCATTATGCAAACAAGTCTGTTTTTCAAGGATATTTCTGAATTCTTGCACAATGAACCAATGATTAACATATAGAGGAATATTTTTCCGGTATACCAATGCTGTTGTGATAAGTGAAAAACAGAAATATTTTCAGATAATTTCCAATTAATAATAAGTTTTGGTCACCATAGATATACTAAATCAGTGAATGATATACATGCCCCATTGCTGGAAGGGATTGGTAGCCACTGCACTATCTCATGGATTCCAGTTGTAAGTTGGATACTCATGATGTGTGTATAAGATAGAAGTTCTGCTGGATATAGCTGAGCTTTATAGTACTATCACATATTATTCCTTACTTACATTCCATTCAAAGTCTCAGAAATAATTTGCTTGGTTCCCAAGGAATACAATGAGTAAGGAATGCAACAGACAAATGAACATTTTTAATTTCTTCTAGAGCAGGGTTTCTCAACTTCAGCATTCTTGGTGTGTTTGAGATAGATAATTCTTTCTTGGGGGGGTGGGTGATTGTACATTGTAAGATGCTCAGTATCATTTGTGGCCTCTGCCCACTAGAAGCTAGTAGTACCCTTACCTCTAGTTGTGACAACTGAAAATGTCTCCTGACATTGCAAATGTGCCCTGGGAGACAAAATCACCCCCAATTGAGAACCACTGTGCTAGAGCATCTAACCAAATTTGAATCTAATCTCCTAATTTTGTGAGATGATCTAGGTCATGAGGAAACTTCAGAAACTTATTTTATCCTTTTCCTTTAGAACCTGGGACTGAGCCTGCTTAAAGGAATATTCTCCATTCTTTATTTCCTTTAGACCCAACCCTCTGTAGGTGCTCTTGAATCCTTCAGCTAAGGGTCTCTCAAGCCAGCTACACCCATCTTACGACTGCAGCTACAGTGAAAGGATTTGGTGTGTCCCTCTCTTCCTTGATGTTTTAATAGAGGCCAATGGCTTTGCTTGGCCCTCCTGATAGGAGGAGCAACATGGAAACAGGAAGAGAACTTCAGTGTCCTTTGCTCATTCGCTAAAGACTCTAATTCTACTGTGGTGGTCCTATTGTGTCTTGCATGGGTTATTGCCTCACTTCAGAAATTTTAGACCAATGAATGATGTGAAGAGTGGGAACTGACACAAATAGGAAACATTCCCATGCATTAATTCAAATTATAGGGCCAAAAGATATAAAGGAAATAAAAAGCCTGCTTTGATTCTAAGCTGGCATAGTTATATTTGTGTCTAAAAGGAAGTTTCTGATGAGTTTTGGGAACCAAATTATGTTCATTGATTTAGGTGAGTGATATAGACATATAATGTGAAACACGTGTATTTTAAAATTTTCTAGCCACACTAAAAACAGTAAAAAGAAACAGGTGAAATTCACTTTATTAATATATTTTACTTAATAAAATCAAAATACTACCATTTCAATATGTAACCCATGATGGGTTAAAAAAAATATTCCTCCCGAAGATATCTGTCATGTCCTAAGCTCTAGAATCTGTGAATATCATTCTATATGGCAAAAGAGTAATATTATATTATGTAAGAATTAAGATAAGGTCTTCTGAGGAGAACATTATCATGGATTAACCAGGAGGCCACTAAATGCTGTCACAAGTGTCTTTAAAAGAGAGAAGCAGACAGTAAGTGGAGACCCACAGAATAACTGACAGAATCTTGAATTCTCATCCTGGGGAGTACTGCTACATTCTCTGAAGGAGTGGCAATAATATCTAGAGTACATGGATAGTCTCTAGAGGAGGACAGATCAATATGTAAGGCTCTTGATACTGATGCTAGTACTTATAAACATTGTTTTTGTGAAATTGAAACTTACCCTAGTATTATATATTGCCTAATAGTTACTTCCTGAAAGTCTCCTTGTTGCTCAAATGTGGCCTCTGTCTAGGGCCAAATTCAGCATATAAACTCACTACCTTCCCCACATTGTGGGACATGACTCCCTGGGATAAGCCTCCCTGACACAAAGGGATTATTACCAAACACCAACTAGTAATGAATTTGGAAAAAACCGTGAACAAAAGAGGGAAATATTAAATAAAATTGCATTTTTATGACTAAGAGGTTTCAAAGTGAGCAGGGAGGTCATTCCAGAGGTTACACTTATGCATGTCTCAGGAAGATCTCACAGTAAACAGTGCCTCAAGTAGGGGCATTCCTGTGGGCTCTAGAAGCATCTAGACACTATAGGCAAGGCAGACAACCCCAGGCAATTGGCTCCCCATCAGTGGGCCTTACCTTGGAATATGTGATAACTTATCTCCTCAATGTACCAGAGTTAGACTCATTATAATTTTCCTACACATGGTTCTTCTACCCCATTTATTTGAACCTATAATTAACACTGTACCCATTAAATATACATCCAAGAGACAACTCTTCAGTCTATTCATATCCCAGTTGAGCCCTGAAACTCAGCAGATTGCAGCCAACAGCTCTTCTCCAGTTCTTTGGATTCACCCAGGACAACTAACAAAAGGATGATGATAGACAACACCCATCCCAAAAAACAGAGAGTATCTACAACTGCAAGCAAGACAGTTCCATCTGTCTGTCCCATGTGATCTAAGCCCTCTCTCAACTGAAAAAGTGGGCATCACTATCCAAAATCCCCAAGATTGAGGAATGAACACACATAATGGAAGCCTGCAATTAAGGACTAATGTAGACATTATTATTCTAGTAATGGAGGAACTTGTAACATTGCTATAAAGACAGTGGTCACCTGAGGTTCTGAGGTAAGGGAGAAGGAAAAATAAGTGTAACATGGGACATTTTTAGGACATTGGAATTTTTATGCATGATATTGCAGTGACAAATATAAGCTGTTATATATTTTTCAAAACCCATAAAATTGTGTGGTACAAAGTATAAACCATAACGTAAACTATAGACCATGCTTAGTAACAATGCTTCAAAATGGGTTCATCAAATGTAACAAATGTACCACACCATTTTCATTAAAGATGGTGTTAATGTGGGAAATTGTGGGAGGGGGACAGGGTGGGGTATATGGGAATCCCCTATGTTTTTGATGTAACATTTATGTAATCTAAAGCTCCTTTTAAAATAAAGATAAAAAGAGAGAAGCAGAGGGAGATTAAACACATGGAAAAGACAGAGCAAAGAGATGCAGTCACAAGCCAAGAAACCCAGTGGCACCAGAAGTTGAAAGAGGCAAGGAATCTATTCTTCTCTAGAGCTTCTTTTGGCAGCATCTTCATTTCAGATTTCTAAACTCCAGAACAGTGAGAGAATAAATTTCTGTTGTTTTAAGCCACAAGGCTTGTGGTAACTTATGACAGCTCTAGGAAACTAATATATAATCAATATTTTTAAACTGTGATTTTTACATTCTTTTGTTTTTCATACCAAGCCCTTGAAATCCAGTTTGTATTTGAAATTTACAGCACATCTCAATTCATATGCTAATTTTTTTTCACTGGAAACACTTCATCTGTTTTTAGATTTCATAAAAATTTCAGTTGAAAAGGTAGATTCACATACCCAAATGCTCCAAACCTAGGTTTCTCAACAGCAGCAGTATTGACATTTGTGTCAGATAAGTCTGTTGTTGGGGGCTGTCCTGTGCATTGTCAGATGTTTAGCAGCAACCCAGTCCTCTGCCCACTTGGTGCCAGTAGCACCCTTTCCCCTCTTCAGTCATGCCAACCAAAACTGTCTCCAGACATTGCCAAATTTCCCTGGGTGTGAAATATTGATCCTGTTTGAAAACCGCTGTTTCAAATATACTTAAAAGTTTTCCAATAGCTAGTATCAGTTTTAAAATTTTAATTTAAATATGTTAAAGTGAATAAAATTTAAAATTCAGTTCATCAGTAGGGACTAAGCACATTTCAAGTACTCAATAGCCACTTGCTGCTAATAGCTTCTGTACTGGACAGCATGTGCAGCTCCTAATCTCCATCAATTCAATTAAACCAAACCATTGTAACTCAATTCAATTCACTTACACTTAATGAACTATTATCTCACTGTGTTCTATCACACATTTATGATCTAGTCAACTCTCTAAAGACCAAGAGCAGTAGTGGAAAAGCTTAGACATGAGTATGGCAGAGACCAAAGATCGGAAAAACTATCTGTTATATTTGCCTGATTTGTGCTTAATGGAAATGGGAGATCTGAGCTTTGATGAACTATGTTTTTCTAAGGTGGGCTGATGAGCCTTAGAAAGAAAAAGGTGTTTAACTTGTCACC